>PVHY01031340.1:0-12720 GCA_004024945.1 Uropsilus gracilis | reverse complement strand
ACTCTGGCCCAGTTTCCCAGCAGCCCCTGCGTAGGACTCAGTCATCAGGAGTGGAGTTGGCACCTCGGTCTCTGGAACAGAAGAGTTTTCTCCCAACAGGTGCAGAAAACAAAGCTGAAATCGTGGTTGCATAGGGTGACAAGAGTGTCGATGCCAAGTCAGTGTCCAGGAGACACAGGGAAGGAGCGCCGGCCTCGCCTGGGCCTTCCACAGGCCATGGCGGCCACTCTCCAGTGTCTGCTGAGGGGCAGGGCAGGTGGCCGGGACAGGGAGGCGGATGCCTGCCCACTGCTCACTAGTAGGGATGCGCCCTTGGAGGGAGGGGTGGGGCTGTGCCGACAAGGGAGGGGGGTGCCGCATGGATTCCGTGGATGTGGTTCCTTCGCAGCGCAGAGCTGGCTCCGAGGGACTCTGACCACTGCCCTCTGCCCCCTCGGCCAAGACTGCTGTGCCCTGGGAACGGGCACGGACCTAACGAACAGCTCCGTGGACACAGCTCCGTGGCGAGAGGTCAGCCGTGCTCAGGGAGGCCTGAGAGTGGCTTTGCCTCCCAAAGCCACTCCGAGCATTTTCTGCGAAGTCCTATGGCCCAGCTGGACCATAACCTTCCCGGCCCAGGTGGCTCCAGCATCAGCCCCAGCGGCTGCAGAAGAAGTTGGCGCCCTGGGCGGGTTACAGCGTCCATGCTCTCAGGGTACCAGGCACACAGGCACGCCAGGCCAGGTGTATGGCCAGCAGGCAGGCCGGGTGATGAGGCTGACTCACCTGCCTCCTAGCCCCCAGGAAGCCTCACGCTCCTCTCCAGGCTCTCTCTGGCACTTTCTCTGGTGTTCTCTCTGTGCTCTTCTTTCTTCCCTTGGGGAGACATGACCCTTTCAGCCCTTCCTCCCAGGCCCAGGGGATCCCACTCATACATGCGCACACCCCTGGGCCAGGCCTGCACAGCCCACAGGTGCAGGTCAGAGAGGCTAATGGCAGACGGTAAAAACCCCGGCGACTCGTTTACCCCACACTGACCTGTTACCGGGTGAGGGAAACACCCCTTTTGATTTTGATTATTGAGGGTTCTTCCACCCGCGTGCAAGCAGCTGCCAAAGTCACAAAGCATTTTAAACAACAGAGTTTTATTTACAAGAAAAATTAACAGGGAAGACAAAAAGTCCTTGAAGCCCCAAGTGGCAGTCATCTGACCCCAGTCACCATCTTCAGTCCCAAAGGTCCCAATGACACATGTCTAAGATGGGGCCCTTTGCCCCTCCAGACCTGAGGCAGGCACTCTGCCAAGTCCACTCTTTCTCTACCATCTTCCCTTTGATGCCTCTTTCTCCAGCGTTCTGAGCTGCTCAGCTTCTCCAAGGCTCTTTGAACTTTTCCAACAGATGCTGATACAAACTCAGCTTTCCAAATGTGCCACCTTGCTGCAGCTCCACACACTTCCTTTACCAGGCCCGCCATCAGCAGCGTCTGGCCACATCCTTCAGGCCTGTCTTCAGCAGCCCCTGGTCACCCCCAGCCTGCCATCCTGGCCTCCGACTCCACACCGGCTACATCTCTGCTGGCCACTCTCTCACCATGGCTCCTCCTACCTCCAGTTCACTCTTTCAGGGACTTCCGCCCAGCCAGGCCACGTGGGCCTGTTCTCTTAGCCCTTCATTCTTGTCTCTTTCTTTTCTTTTTCTCTCCTCGCTATCCCCACTTTTCTCACTTCCCATTCTCTCTGGTGGTTCATTCAGACTCCACCCACCAGGGCATCTTGGCGCCAACACAATTTTTAACTGTGTCACTACTGTGTATCAGACCTATTTCATAGATGAAACCAGGGGTTGTTATGTTTTCTATGAGTGACCAGATGGCATATTTTCAGCTTTGAGGGCCATGGTGTAGTCTGTCTTGACCGCAGGTATAAACTGGCAGCCTCATACATCGGTCATTGAGCGGAAGCGGTTGTGTGCCAGCCGCAGTGTTTGCAAAATAGCAAATCAGATTATCCCAGTGATGCCCATGACCCCACAGAGCAAACTGACCTGGTATTTGGTTTGCTACATTGGTTGAACATCTGCAAATGGATTCAGGGCAAACGGGTTCTCTGTGATGTGTGTTCATTTGCACAAGCCCCTCAGAGTAAACAAGGTTTCCAGGTGAGTGCCAGAGGATACTCTGGGGACTGCTAAACACTGCATCCGAGGCTCCCTGCGGCATCTCATGTCTGCAAAAGGCTTCACAACCCACCCGTCAGGCAAAGGGAGACAGGTCTGTGGATCCCCAAGGTTGTGTGAAGTCTGCCAACACTGTTTTCTCTTGAAGATGCTGCTTTGACTCCCAGAAGGCTTTTGTTTAAAGGTCAAAATGATGAGACTTTGACCTTTAAAGACAGACTCCGAATTGACCATTCAGCAGGGGGCTGCAGATGAGGGAGGGTGGCATGTAGCAGAGAAGTGGCTTCTAGAATCCTCCATCCAGTAACCTCTGAGTGATGGTGGAGATGGCAATGCCTCCATCTCTGGACCTGCTCATCTCCATTGTTGGGCATGTGGTCCGTCATCTTGGGGATGGCCCAAGACTTTTCCAGAACCAGCTGTGGCTTTGGGGTGCTCTGTGCCCTGTTCTGTCACGGGTCAGTCTGGTGGTAGTGACACAGTTGAAAGTTGTATTGGGCGCCATACTGTCTTGGTGGGTGGGGTCTGAGGGAAAGACCCATGAGAATAAGCGAGATGCGTGAAAAGGTACACTGAAAGAGGAACCAGAGAGTGAAGAGAGATGAGAATGGTGAGCCAGAAAAGGGGGCTCTGAGTGGTCAGGCCATGTGGAAGCCCCTGCAAGAGTGAGCTGGTGGTGGCAAGGAACCCAGGTGGGAGAGTGGCTGATGGAGGAGTAGCTGGTGTGGAATCAGATGCCAGAATGGCCAACTGGGATTGACCAGGGGAGGCTGAGGGCAGGCCTGATAAAGAAAGAAACTGAAGAACCTTGGAGAAGATGGGCAGCTCGGAACACTGGAGAGAGAAGAAGCAAAGAGAAGACGCCGGAGAAAGACTGGACTTGGCAGAGTATCTGCCTCAGGTGTGGAGGGGCAAAGGGCGCCATCTTGGACTGTGTCTTTGGGAACATTGGGACTGAGAATGGTGACTGGGGTCAGTTAACTGACCACTGAGGCTTTAAGGACTTTTTGTTTTTCCCTGTTAATTTTCCTTGTAAATAAAACCCTGTTGTTAGATTGCTTTTGTCAACTCCTATGCACCGGTGATAAGAACCTGGGCAGCAGAAGCCGCATTGTGAAAGTGCTGCTTTTTATGCCAGGCGTGGTGGCACATGCCTGTAATCCCAGTGATGGGAGGCTGAGGCCAAGGATCACTTGAGTTTGTGGGTTTGGGTTTGGGACTACCCCAGGCAACATAGCAAGACCTGGTCTCAAAAAAATAGCCGGACGTGGTGGCCTGTAATCCCAGCTACTTGGGAGGCTGAGGCTAGGGGTCATCTGACTTTGCGGCCTGTAATCCCAGCTACTTGGGAGGCTGAGGCTAGGGGTCATCTGACTTTGCGGCCTGTAATCCCAGCTACTTGGGAGGCTGAGGCTAGGGGTCATCTGAGTTTGTGGCCTGTAATCCCAGCTACTTGGGAGGCTGAGGCTAGGGGTCATCTGACTTTGCGGCCTGTAATCCCAGCTACTTGGGAGGCTGAGGCTAGGGGTCATTTGAGTTTGCGGTTTCAGGACTACCCTGGGCAACCCCTCGAGACGTCTCCTAGTCTCTAAGAAAAAAAAAGTGCTGCGTTTTCCCCTTTGAGTTGTCGGTTGGAGGCTTCTGCTCCACTTAACCTAGCCTGTGCCAGGCAATGCCCAGGGAGCTGGTGGAGGGGTCTGGGGACTCAGGGCTTCTACTGTCAACTTTGCTGTTAACATTCTGCTTTAGGTACCTGTGTTACATGAGGGAGAGGATGACTGAGCTTGCCAAGCTCTGTGACATTTCCCAGGCAGGTATTTTCAACTGCCGCTAATTATAATTCTCTGGCAAAGTTGCCATATGCAAGTAGCAAACAGCTGAACCCCCCCACCTCTGGAGGAGACCAGAGAACCCCAAACTTCCTTCACAGATCCTACAAGAGTGTCGTGCTGCCTGGAAAGGCGGAGCGGGGAACATGACTTTCAGAGAGTAAGGAAATTCGGGCTGTGTTGGTGGCAGACGTTTCAGGCTATTTGGCTAAAATCCCTCCTGTGCAGCGTAGAGGGTGAATTTAACTCTGCAAATGAAGACTTTTCTATTCAAATCTGAACCTAGAGAGCTATCTGAGGCAAAACCATTTTTTAGATCCCTCGTTCTCTATAGCTTCTTGGAATTGAAATGGCTTGGAAGGATTTCATGCTTTATTCTTAACCATTTAGCAAAGTGCTGTGCTGAGCGTGTGAAATCAGCCATCAGGGCTCCCACTCCCACCATCTCACAGTGCATGGGGCGGCTGGAGAGCTGGCATGATGCTAGTGGGGGTGAGATACCAGGTGAGCATATGGAGGGCTGGGGACCCACCTGGAGTGAGGTTTCCAGGGGAGGTCACGCCGTCCTGGGGTATAGAATCCCAACCTGCTGAAGCTTTTGCCTTAATGAACACAAGTGTCTGACTTCAGATTTCAAAGAATGAGCCCAGAAATATTTTCTAAACGAATGTGATACAGGGTAGTGATGTGGTTGAACACTGTATTGATGTCATACTGCCCTGGTGAGCGGGTCTGAGCGAAAGACCTGTGAGAGGAGATGAGAAGTGGAAAAAAGAGACAAGCCAGGAGAGAGAAAAGAAGACGAGAATGGTGGACTGAGGGAACAAGCCTGAGTGGCCTGGCCAGAGGAAATCTCCCAGAAGAGTGAGCTGGTGGTGGCCAGGAGCCATGGTGGGAGAGTGACTGGCAGAGAAGGAACCGGTGTGGAGTCTGAGGCCAGAACAGCAGACCAGGCGTTAGCAGAGGCCACTGAGGGCAGGCTTGATGGATGTGGCCAGATGCCACCAAAGGCGGGCCTGGTGAAGAAAGTGCGTGGAGCCATGGCAAGGTGGCATGGAAAGCTGGTCCCTGGGAAAGCTGGTCCCTGGGAAAGTCAGGGATGTGGAAAGCTGAGTTTGCATCAGCATTTGTTGGAAAAGTCTGAAGAGCCTTGGGGAAGTGGAGCAGCTTGGGACACTGGAGAGAGAAGAAGAAAAGAGAAGATGCTGGACAAAGACCGGACTTTGCAGAGTGCCTGCCTCAGGTGTGGAGGGGCAAAGGGCGCCATCTTGGACTGTGTCTTTGGGACCTTTGGGATGGAGAATGGTGACAGGGGTCAGATAACTGCCATGTATGTCTTGAAGGACTTTTTATTTTCCTGTTAATTTTGCTTGTAAAGAAAGCCCAGTTTTTAATATCACATTGTGACTTTGGCAACTTCTGTGTGTGCCGGTGATATGCATCTGCTAAGAAGCTGGGCAGTGAAGGCTGCATTTCAAAAATGATGCTTTTCCCCAGTGACTTGTTGGTTGGAAACCAGCGCCCCAACTGGTACCCAGTAGCAAATGTTTTTCCCAGTTCTCATCTCCATGCAGCCTCATCTCCTTTCCCTCCACCCTGTCTTCATCAGGGGGGTTTCCCACCCGGGTGGCCGGAGAGGGACACTGAACTTGTCTGTTCAACGGTGCCATCACTAGCAGGAGCCGCTGCCTCAGAGTGTCCTGAGCAGCAGGACGGGGCTGCTCGACCAGGTTATGAGGCGGGAGAAGATACTTCATCAGATGGAGGGAAGTGCTTTCCTCCCTGACGGTGGCTGGCAAATATTTAGGCAGAACGGGCTCTTGGTGTCGTGGGCCATCGGGGTCAGTGGACAGAGGATAACGAGCTTTGATGTCGTGGCTTCGTTCCGAAGTTGAGCTTAATTCACACCTGCTCAGAGGTTACGCTTGCCGTGTGTTGAGAGCACCTTTTCCATGTTTGCTTCTGAGCAGCTGTGGGAGAAGCTGGCGGGACAAGAGGAAAATGGGGAAAGATGGAAGGTTGACATAAGAAGCCTGCTAGGATGAAGCGTTTCTGTGACATCGATGTCAGGGAAGATGGTGGACCCCTGGGAGTCACGCTGTGAAATGTGCTTAGATTTCAGAGACTAAGTTGTGTCGCATCAGAAAAAGGAGTTTAGGTGATGAAGTTTAATAGGAAAATTCAGGCTACTAATTGTGTAGGTGGGGGGCCCCTTCCTGAAATCCAGGTGTTCAGTGAGCTGGGGGCATTGTTTCCAGTGTGCAAAGTGGTTTGAGCAGCGATTTTAGATGGTGCCAGGGGAACAGCTAAGGCCAGCACACGCACACACACACACACCCATGTACATACATGCACATATGCACACACGTGCACCCGCCCATACACGCACAATAATTGCCAGAAATCCAGCATGGCAATCACAGGTAATTTGATATTTTTCTTTTTCTTATTATGCCGCCTAGAATAAATGTGCATTTTTTAAAAAAAGAGAGCGAAACATCCCAGAGACACGCACCGGCACCTCTTCTCCATGCAGACGCACGCTGGGTTTGGTGTTTGTCCCTGTTATTCGGCAATGGAACCCTTGGGGTCTTTGGCCTCTGGTCTCCAGGGCTGTTTAGAAATCACCACGGGGGAGGGAGGGGCACAAGAGACTAAGATGGTTCATGGGTGATAAGGTGGGAGAACCTTGGGGTAGACAATGATGTTAAAAATATATATATATGATCAATAAAAAGAATAAATTAAAAAAAAAAAAGAAATCACCATGGCCAGTGACACCCCTCCTCTCTCCCCCTTCCGTTTCCCCCTCCCCCACATACTCCTTCTCCCTCCTCCATTCCCCTCCCCCACCTACCTCTCCTCCCTCCTCCAGTCCCCTCCCCTTCCCGGCCCAGAGTGGACTTCCCAGCTGGACTGCGAGCTGTCCTTCTAGGTATGGGCACCTGGCAGCGAGTAGGTGCTGAAGGCTGCTGGGGAAGGCGGGGCCGGCAGGGCGGGGCTTTTGTGGGTGCAGCAGCAACTCTGAAACGGCCCCTCCCTCCTGGTCCACTCGGCCCCTCGCCTTCCCACGCACAAGACGCTGAGGAAACACCCGTCTGCTGAGACAGACCGGGCCAAAGCCGGGAACGGACGTGGCGGACTTTGTCCAGACGTCTTAGCACATCCGGGTAGAATATGAGCTGTCCGGGCAAACTCCGTCCATCACACATTCCTGGGAGAGGCCAGAACGCCGTAGCTCTACAGCAGCTGGACCTGAGGGCTGGCCGGCCGGCCTGGCTCCTCAGACACATCGCGGCTGTCTGTGGTGGGGCGGCTCTCCCGCCAAACCTGCCCTCTCTGGAGCCAGGGAGGCGGTGACCACTGTCCGTATCTGCACGGGAGTGGCAGCAGGACGGGGGGAGGGGAGGGGGAAGGGGAGAGAGGGGCAGAAAGAGGCAGAGACACAGAGAGAGACAGAGAGACAGAGACAGAGAGAGGCAGAGACAGAGAGACAGACAGAGAGACAGGGAGAGACAAGAGAGACAGAGACAGAGAGAGGCAGAGACAGAGAGACAGACAGAAAGACAGGGAGAGACAGAGAGACAGAGAGAGACAGAGAGAAACAGAGGGAAACAGAGAGAGAGACAGAGACTCAAAGACAGAGACAGAGACAGAGAGACAGAGACAGAGAGAGACACAGAGAGACAGAGACACAGAGAGACAGAGAGACAGAGACAGAGAGACAGACAGAAAGACAGGGAGAGACAGAGAGACAGAGAGAGACAGAGAGAAACAGAGGGAAACAGAGAGAGAGACAGAGACACAAAGACAGAGACAGAGACAGAGAGACAGAGACAGAGAGAGACACAGAGAGACAGAGACACAGAGAGACAGAGAGACAGAGACAGAGAGACACAGAAAGACAGAGACAGAGAGACAGAGAAGAGAAAGGAGAGGAGAGAGACAGATAGAGACAGAGACAGAGAGAGACAGAAGAGAAAGAAGAGACATAGAGAGAGACAGAGACACAGAGACAGAGAGAGACTGAGAGACAGAGAGATGGAGAGAGACAGAGAGACAGAGAAGAGAAAGTAGAGGAGAGAGAGACAGAGACAGAGAGAAACAGAGAGACAGAGAGACAGAGAGAGACAGTGAGAGACTGACACAGACAGAGAGAGGGAGAGAGGAGAGACAAGGTGAGAGAGAGGAAGGAGAGAGACAGAAGAGAGGAGAGAGACACAGAGAGAGAGAGGAGGAGGAAGGAGGCAGGGGGAGGAGAAAGAGGGTGTGATGGGGATGAGGGAGAAGGGGAGGAAGAGGGAGGAAGAGGAAGGAGAGCTCTTTAGCCACGTGGGGCCCACCGTCCTCTCATACCATGGAGACTGAAGTCCCCGGGCGGGCCCTGTGGCTCTGCCACCAATGCCACCAGCGGGCCACGGTTGCCTGGCACCACCCGTGGGCAAGTGAGTGGTGGCAGACAGGCCAGGGAGTGGAGTGGGCGTGGCCTAGACCCACCAACCCTGCCTTCCTGCCTGTCTGCTTCTGTCCTGTGCCCGGCGACACGGACCCTCTCGCTCTGCCCTGTGCCCAGTGACATGGACCCTCTCGCTCTGCCCTGTGCCAGGATGACACAGACCCTCTCCTGCCCTTTGCCCGGCGACACTGACGCTCTCCTGCCCTGTACCCAGGCAACACAGACACGAGGCAGGTAGTGAGCAGGCTCTGCACCCACATTGGCCTAGAGGAGCCTTCGTTGTGTGCATCTACGGAGCAGAGGACCTGCTGTAGTCACGCAGTGGCCGTGGCTCTGGCTGTCGCTGACCATCACCCCACGGCTGGCACCCAGGGAAGGCCACGGACATCCGCCCCTCTGCACTCAGGAGCAGGTGCTCCTGGAGGAGGGGGCAGGACACAGCGACCTGGGGGTCCCCAGCTGGGTAGCAAGTCACCCCGCGAGACGTTCCCTTCAGCCTGTGCTCATGTCCTGAGCGCGCCTATCTGACTGCGGGCACAGGCGTGAGAGCTGGGGCCACCAGCGCCCTGCCTGGGAGGCCGCCCAAGGTCTGCTGGGGCCATCGCAATGCCCGGTCAGGGACACAGCCTGGTGGAACAGCTTCCCAAGATGCATTGCGAATCCACCTAGCGCCACGAGGTGCATTTCAGAGCTGCTGCTACTCAACGGTCGGGCCTGTTTTGAAAGGCGACGTCTTTGAATTCCATCTTCCAGATTTGTGGGTGTATTAGTAGAAATTACTATCCCGTGAAACTGGTATTTCTAAACCCTCTTGTGTTTGAAGTCCTATATTCTAACTGTTCATAAAATGGAATGTGGCTGCAAGCTCAGATGACTTCCTGAGCTCTGCGACGCACCAGGACACACACTAACAGTGCCACGTGCTCCAACAACGGGCACATCCCCACTCCCCCAGGAGGCCAGCATTCCCAGCTGCAGAGTCGGGCCTCGAAGGAAGGGCCCAACCTTCATGGGCACGGATGCCAAGACATCCTCCTCCCGTAGGATTCTTGAAGGTTTTCCTAGAATTAATCATATCTTCCTAGCTGCATTTACAACTTTCTGTCATTTATTATAAACTGCTATTCACACATCTGCCTTTGCCAGAGAACTGGAAGATGGCGGCCCAGCGCTGGCACAGCGGGCACCTGGGAAATAAATTGGGCTCTTGGTCTTCAGATCTCAAGCAAAATTGCAGCACGAGATCATCTCCTTCGCTGTCTTCTCACACCCATCAGCATCCTACACACACACACACACACACACACACACACACATGCATGTACACACCCCACTTATACCCCAAGACCTTGTTCGTCTTGCAAAAGCAAACCAGAACTATCTTGCTGGTTGCCCTTTGCCATGTCTTAAAACTCACCGAGGAGCCTTGGCCTAAACACTCATAGGTTCTTTCTTTGAGAACCAGCTTGGACCACTGTTAGGCCGCAGCATCCTTTCCATGGGCCCATGGTCTTCCAGAAACTCTAAGCGACGGGACAGACAAACTGCTGGGATATGAAACATCCAAAAAACATCACGTCATGCATAATACGGTTCGACAATTTTCAAAGAAATTTCACGTGGGAAGACTTCTAAAAATTTTGTTTGTTATCTTTGTTGATGTAATGTCTATTATGGATGTTGTTATAAGTTCTTAGAAAGCTGACTGCCTTTACATGTCATTTTTTAAAAAATATTTAAATTAGTTTATCTATCTATCTATCTATCTATCTATCTATCTATCTATCTATCTATCTATCTATCTATCTATCTATCTATCTATCTATCTATCTATCTATCTATCTATCTATCTATCTATCTATCTATCTATCTATCTATCTATATCTATCTATCTATCTATATATATATCACATCATTGTAGTCCCTAGGGGTCACCCACCGCCTCCCTTCCCTGACCACTTGCATTCTGGTGAATAAAAAATTTGTAATTAAAAAAAACCTACATTATAGATGATGAATATTTTGCAATTCAAATGAGTTTTAATAAAATATAAAATTCTTAATGATATAAAATACACACAAGTATTTGGCACAATAGTGAGGGCAGCTAAGGATATTATTTCAACTCATTGGTAAATAATTTCTCTTTCTCTGTCATATCCTCTAATAAAGTCTGAAAATACAAAAAGAACGCAAGCTTGATCTAATCATGTAAATTCAATCAACATTGAAAAGAAAAATTATAAAACTATCTTCAGAGATACAGTTAAAGATTCATAATGCAAATATCTTAGCCAAATGGCAACGGACAAAACTTGCTTAATACCATGGAGAATTGTTACGAAAAAGACAGCTAACCATCGTTTAGAACTGTCATAGATCGTTAATTCTCCAGTGATCAATCTGAATCAAACTTACCCAAAATGTCAGTTTCAAATTCATTCTAATAGATGATATAGATTCCATGCTGATATATAACTTTTTTATATTGTTCAGTTTTATTTTATTTATTTATTTATTTTTTATATATAAATTTCACAACATTGTAATCCCCAGGGTTTACCCCCCTCCCCTCCATCCCCCCCATTGTTCAGTCTTTAATGGCCTTAATAAAATTGATGTCAAAATGCAAAAAAAAAAAAAGAAAAAAAAAAGAGCTAACCAGTTTCAAACACTCTGTTGCTTTGCACTTCAACAGTCATCGCTTTTACCTTCCATGCAATATTTCCATCATCGCTGGCTGCATTCATGGTCATGAAGTTCTCCCATCACATCCGTGTTCCCCTTTCCAGGTAGCGAGAGTCTGCTGGGAGAGACCACCCCTCTTAGTCCTGGCATCCATGTGTCCGATGTTTCCTATTGTCTGATCATTCTGGTTGGAGATTCATCAATTCGATGAATATTTTCCCCCAAACTAGATTTCAACTTCATGGATTTTGTTGGTTTTATGTTTTCAATGATATTGATTTCTTTTTAAAAATAATTATTAAAATATTTGAGTTAAATGTCTTCTTTATTTTCTAGTCTTGAGGTTAGAGTGTGAGATCATTGACTTTACTTCAGACATTTCTAATCCGAATACCTCATGTGACAACATTTTAAGTGCTCCAGCTGCAGGCAGCAATCTGGATCTTCTAATAAAATTAAAACTTCTTTCATAGAATTCGAACTATTTCCTAATTTATTTATTTGTCTTAATTTATTATTTTCCTAATTCATTTTTATTCCTAATTTATGCAGTTTCTTCTTTGACACCTAGATTACTTCCTCAAGGGTTATATAGGATTCTTATCGATGTCTAGTTTAATCATATTGTGGTCAGAGAACTTAGATGGATGAATTCTTTGAAAATTGTTGAACTGTATCATGTATGACATGATGTTTTTTGGATGTTTCATATTTCAGGTCTATTTGGCTTACAGTTTTGACCAAATCTACATGTGATTTTTGATGGATGGGTTATTGAGGTGGATGTTGGTGGATCATGACTGAGAGAAGATTGCCGAGTTCCCAGGCCTAATTATTACAGCCTTGTCTATTTTTTTCCACCAGATTTTGCCTCATACTTTTAATCCTTGTGCTTTTAATCTACCTTTATTTTTACATTTAACTTAGATCTATTGCAGATAAACTGTAGCTCTGAAAGCAGGTCAAAAGGGACTGAAGCCACCAATCAACAGACTGTAGGGGAAAAAACCTCTTAAAAAGTGGCTTCTGCCTCCCAGGTTCCTTTACCTGCGCATAGCAGTTTCTACTCAAATGCAGTTCAACAACAGGGCTTTCTGAAGGGAAATTAACCAAAAAGCCAAAAAGTCCTTAATACCATGAGTGGCCAGTTCTCTGACCCCAGTCACCATTTTCAGTTCCCAAAATCCCAAAGACACAGTCCAAGATGGCGCCCTTTGCCCCTCCACACCTGAGGCAGGCACTCTGCAAAGTCCAGTCTTTCTCTGGTGTCTTCTTTTGGCTTCTCTCTCCAGTGTTCTGCGCTGCTCCACTTCTCCAAGGCTCTTCAAACTGCTTCCACAATTGCTGATGCACAAATCAGCTTTCCACATCCCAGATACCATCTCCAGATACCAGCTCACTTTGCCACCTTGCTACAGGGCCACACTCTCCACACCGGCCACTCTTCTACCTGTCACCATGGCTCCTCCCACCTCCCCGTTCACTCTTCAGGGGACTTGCCCTGGCCAGGCCACATGGGCCTGTTCTCTTAGTTACCCCTTCCCTTCCCTTCCCTTCCCTTCCCTTCCCTTCCCTTCCCTTCCCTTCCCTT
>PVHY01031339.1:0-12722 GCA_004024945.1 Uropsilus gracilis | reverse complement strand
TCTGTAAATAATCTTTATTGGATTAAAGTAGCCTCTTTTGTAACTAGTTTGTAAAGCAGTCTGATCATGAATTAGGTATAACATTCTATCCAATGTTTATTCTGCATTAATTCAGTTGGCCAGATGTGTTTCACTCTTTAGCTCTTTAGTCTGTTAACATGGTGAATTACAGTATTAAATTACCAAATGTTCAAACAAATTTGTATTCCTGGATGCAGATGTGAGAGCTCTGTTATCTGAATGCACCACGGATTTGATTTACTAATGTTTTGTTTCAACTTTTTACTTCTGCTTGCAAAAGACATTTTCTTTTCTGATGCCATCTCAGTCAAGTTTCAGTGTCACAAGAAAGCTGATAAATCATCTCTGATATTTTTGAATCTAAAATGTTTCCTTTTACATTTTTCTGGAAGAAATGGTCTAGAATGGATGTTAACATGTCTTAGACACTTGGTACTAAATCTCCAGCAAAGACATCTAGAATAGATGATGTTTGCAAATTACAGATTCAATATCCTTAATAGAAGGTTATTTGGATCACCTACTTCTATGCTATAGTATGTAGCAGTACAGCTTTTGAGGCACCAATTCATTTCACTTAACTTCTCCAGAGCATGTGGGTAGAGTTTACAGTATTCAATCTTTTTGATATCTTCAGAATCTGTGGGGATACTTCCTGCTTAAATTGGTGGCTTTTAGCTTATTCTTTTTCTCTGTAAATCTTGAAGGAGATTAGTCAACTAATCTTCCCAAAGAACCAGATTCTTTTCCTTTATTTTTATCTATTTTATTATTTTTTCTTAGGCCATTGTTGACTCCATAGTTCTACCCCCACCATCTCACCCATGAACCATCAATATATTCCTTGTGTTCATCTCTCCCCCCTTCCCCTCTCCCTCCCAAGCCCTCCATCCTGCACTACCCACCCCACCCCACCTTGGTTGTATGCCTCCATTCAATAGTCACCTTGCTAGTTTGGACTTTTTCTTGACCTTTCGTTTGTCTTCTCTATGTTACATATAAGTGAGGCCCCTATTTGTGTACCAGGTATCTTTAAACCAATCTGCCAACCTCTTTAGACAAGCTCTGCTGGTGACAAGTTCTCTTCATTCTCCTTCACCTGCAAATGCCTGACCTTCACTTTCAAACCTGAAGGACAGTTTCCACTGACTATTGAGTTCTGGGTTGGCAGCTTGTTCAGCATATTGACAAGAGCCTCTCTCTTCCTTCCTGGCCTCTCAGCTTCCAGTCATTAACCATCTCCAAATTGTAATAAAATGTGATATTCCTCTTGCTGCCTTCAAGACTTCCTTTGTTCCTCTTTGGTTTTCTGGAGTTTATCACGTGTGTTGGCAGAGCGTTCTTGGGTGTAAATTTCCGTGGGTGCTGAGCTGGACCAGATTCACTGGACACAGCTCTCTAGACCCTGCCTCGGTGATGGACACAGCATGAGACTCAAGTCCAGCATTGCCAGAGTTTCTGATTTGACAAAGGAACTAAAAATAGGGATTTTCTTTATTTGAAATCAACTGGATTTTTTTTTTCAGTCTCCTATTTATTTCTGTTTTTCTCCACCAAAGCACTGGGATGAAAAATGAAAATGAGAAGAGTCTCTCCCTGGCTCCAAAGACCAAGGGACATATTGTTAGCCCTGGAGTGGAATTCCCTTGGAAATGGTCGAGAACCAGTCTGTTTCTTCACCTTGGCTTTAACTTTGACAGGAGATGGGGTTTAGTGTTGCTATTTCAATTTATGGTGACCTGAGGAGTCTTTTCCCTTCTTTTTATTCAAGCTCTTTGAGTCCCTTCGTTTTCAATCTTCCTAACTCTTCACCTAATTGTCACCAACACCTTAGAGTCAGACTGTGCTTTGCTTGTTATAGTGTGAAAGTACGAAATAGTCTGGAAGTGTTAAAAAATTATTGCTCAAAAATTAAAAGTCAAGTATGCAAAAATAATAATAATAATAAAAATTATTGCTCAAAAATTAAAAGTCAAGTATGCAAAAAAATAATAAAATAATAATAAAAAATGAGCAGACTCAGAGAGAAAAGACCAGAACCATGTAACTGTCCCCAGACCAGGTGGTTATCTGGTCTCTGTCCCAAGGCTTTCTTTAACTATGTTTAAACATCTGTGTGAAAAATTCCTCTAGGCCACCTGAGAGAAAATAAAAACCCCGTTTCCCTATGGGTCTGGGTCTTTCCTGCTAAGGTATTGCCGCTACATCGGTAAGTGCTGGGTTGAACCCAGGTCGATCTGAAAATAAAAAGGTCTTTCACTCTTGCATCTCCCATGGTCTTGTGTAATGCGGAAGCTGGTTGGATTCTGAACTGTAACGTATTATCCAGTCCCAGTTTAAAAATTAGGATATTCCACTTGGTGGCTTCTGTGAACATGATAGACGGAGTTCATCTATTTTTCTCTTTTTTTTTTTTTTTTTTGAGACTAGGTCTTGCTATGTTGCCCGGGGTAGTCCCGATCCTGTGGACTCAAGTTATCTGCAGCCTCAGTCTCCCAGGTAGCTGGGATTACAGGCCTACCACCTTGCCCAACTGCTTTTTTGAGACCAGGTCTCGCTATGTTTCCCAGGGTAGTCTCAAATCCGCAAACTCAAGTGATCCCAAGCCTCTTGCCTCCCAGGGTCTGCACAACAGGCACAAACCACCACAGCCAGCTTGACGGGGTTCATCTTAACGTGCTGTCTCATGACCGATGTCTGGGTTTTTTGCACTAGATGCTGAGGACAAAGAGGCAACGACAGAGACACACACTCCAGCAAAGCATCAAAAAAACCACATGGTCAAGATGACCATGTGGATGGGGCTTACTGTGTTTACTAGTTCCCAGGACATGCAACTTTCAGTGTGCTGAATCTTTGCAAGATAGTTACATCCTAGGTTCCCTTGAAAGAAGAACCTTGAAGAATAACGCCACGCTCCTTTCCTACCTTCTTTTATCCAAGGGAGCAGAAAGCCAGTTGGGTGGTGGGCTTTGTGCTTTCCATATACCCATGGGCACCTCCTCATTCTTCAGCTGCTCGCTGCCAAGCCGTTGGCCCTGCATCAAGAAGTGGAAAACTCAGACAAGGGACATTCTGCTGCCCAAAGCAACTGGAAAAAATCTGCTCTGAGCTGGCTCTCCCGCAACTTGAGCTGCCAAAATGCAAAAAGGAGTCCTGAGAAAGCCTTATCGCAGCTTCTGCCACCTGACCCAAGATGGGGGCAATCGGGAAGAGCTGTGTCATCCATCTAGGCCACTCTCACCTCTCCTGTATCAAGCGCACTGGATTCAATTCCTCCTGTGCGTTTCAAGCCCCACAGTTAGACCAAGAGGGGCAGGAATAGTGGGAGGTCACTGCCAGGAAACCTGGGAAGGCACGGAAAGCCAGAGCATCTCTTTGGCAGGCGGTGGATGGGATAATGGACTCCCCAGCTGCACTCACCAGCACCTGGGATGGAAAGAAACACCAGGCCCTTGCAGTGCAGCTGAAGGATTCAGAGGGATCAGGTCACCCTGATTCCTGCCAAGGAGTTGGCATGGCTCCTAGACATGCTTCCTTGACCTCAAAGACCAGCTGGGTTTCCCAGCACACAGACCAGCAGGCGAGGAGCCCAGACACTTGATTCCCCATTAGGTCTTCTATTAGGTTCATTGGAATGTTGACGCAGAGAAGCCTGTGATTTCAGTTTCAGTTGTTCAAAGACCCTCCTCTGGGCTCTAAGAAATGTATTTTGATGAGCAAAACTGGACTTGAAGACAAACAGCCTTGGGTTTGGATATGAGCTCTAAAACGAAGGAGCAGCTGTGTGACCTTGAAGTGTGCTCTTTAGGATGTGAGCTGGGCAGGAAGGATCTACTGCTCACCACTGCATGAGAGCTCCCAGGAAAAACAAAACCAGCAGATACACACATCAGATGTATGCATGATGCAGACATATGCATGTAAATAGTTAGAGACATATCTTTATGTCCATACATACTCACAGCTTTATAAAGAGAGAGATTGGTTGATTGATTTTAATGAATAATGGATGGGCTAATGTACATGCCACTTGGTGTGGCAAATCCAAAATCTAATGGGGGGGCAGATCGGAGACTCAGGAAAGAGTTGAAGTTCAGCTCTAAGAATGAGTTCTGCTGAACAGGAAGGGGCAAGGTGGCAGAATTCCCTTTGTCCAGAGATCTTAAACTTTTGTTCTATTTAGATCATCAACTGATTGGATGAGGCCCACCCACATGATGGAGAGCAATCTGCTTTGCTCAGAGTTATCCATGCAAATGTAAATCTCACTTCAAAACAGCCTCGCAGAAATATCCACAGTAATAAACTATCCCAGCAGCTAAACCCACCAAGGAATACATGAAATGAACCATTACAACCACCAACACACATTAGAGAACCAATAAATATCTTTTCCTCCCCCTCATTTCCCTGAGTCTTGAACCATTAATTCCTTTCCCCCCATCATCCATTATTCCTTTATCTCATCCTTTATCTCATTCTTCTCCTTTATCTCTGTCCTGGGCCTTTTAGTTACTAACAGACTCTGGTCCTACTGAATGATGAGGATGCTGGAGTCTTGCTAGGAATCTTCTACCTGTGTTTCCCGTTGCTGTCTATAACTGTTTTAATGGTCTCCATCCTGCAAGACTCTTATCTCTTCCTAGTCTTGCTGGTCTAGGCACTCAGCATTTACTTACACTCAAGGACTTTTTTTTATTAAGTTATTTATTTATATATATAATTATTTCACATCTTTGTAATCCCCAGGGCTCTCCCCTCCTTGATCATTCCCTCTCTCACCCGGCCCCCTGCTACCCCAAGTTGTGTACTTCAGTTTGGTTTTTAGCTTGTTTTGACTTTCCCTCCTGGCCTTTTGCTTGTTTTTCCTATGTCCCATATATTAGTGAAACCAATTGGTTACTGTCTTTTTCTTTCTGACTTGATCCTGCTAATATGATTTCTTCTAGGTACATCCATGTTGTCATAAATTCGTCGAATTTGTCATTTTTAATTGATGAGTAATATTCCATTGTGTATATAGACCACATCTTTTTCATCCATTCATCTGTCTTGGGACATTTGGGTTCTTTCCATGTCCTTGCAGTTATAAATAGTGCTGCAGTAAACACCGAAGCACAGGTGTTCCTTTGTATGAGCATTGAGGTCTCCTTTGGGTAGATTCCCAGGAAAGCGATTGCTGGGTCGAATGGTAGTTCCATTTTCATTAGTTTGAGGGTCCTCCACACTGCTTCCATAGTGGCTGGACCAATTTACATTCCCAGCAGTGTAAGAGTGTTCCTTTCTCTCCACATCCATCCCAGCATTGTTGTTGCCCATTTTTTGTTTGTGTTTCTTGTGGTTTTTTTTTGTTGTTTTGTTTTTGTTTTTGTTTTTTTTTTGATGTGGGCCATTCTTACTGGTGTAAGGCGGTATCTCATTGTGGTTTTGATTTGTATTTCCCTGATTGCTAGTGACATTGAATGGTTTTTCATGTGCCTATTGGCCATTTGTTCTTCCTCTTTGGAGAAGAGTCTTTTTAGTTCTCATCCCCATTTTTTGACTGGGCTTCTTGGTTTGTTTTTGCTAAGTTGATACAGTCAAAGCCTTTTCATGTAGTCTGTCCCTCCATATCATTCATCCCACTCAGAGGAAATTAGGATACACACTAATAAGAGTCATCAAGAGCGAGAATAGACAAGATGTACTTTAATGTCTTCCTTTTTATTTCATTAATGTCTTCTTGACAATCACTCAGTTCTCAATTCCATTGCTCTTATGTTTGGCTTCTCAGTCTTTGCTATCAAGAAAATGAAACAAATAACATCCTTTCCTCATTCCTTTTCCCCATTCACCTTCCTTCCCCACCACTGGTCAAGTTCATGGAATTTATTGTTCAAAACTTTTTAAGCATATAGTTTTCTTTTTCAGGTGTAGAGTGAATGGAAAATCTCTCTATGCCATCAGTGGTCCTCTGAGCAATTAACAGGAAAAAAAAAAGAATTTAATTGGAGAAAAAATATTATTCTCAAAATATACCCAGATCTATGTGCACAGACAAATCTGTCTCTAAAAGATACTATGGTGGACATGTTTATAATTATTGAAACTGGAGGGGGATCATTTCTTGAATGCACAATTACGCAGAGACCCACGCGGGTGACTGGGAGGTCACATAAGAATAGAGAAAGCTTAAAATGCATAGACACCCACTGGGGCTGGAGAAAATCTAGAAAACACCTAAAACTACCAACCAAGGCTCTTCGAACTCCTTGAGCACAACTGGGTTGGAAGGACCTCTTGAGAGACAGCCAAAGATCCTCATCATCTTCCAGAAGGATCTAATTCCCACCCAAAGTAGAATCCTCAGATCCTCCATCTTTGAAGATCTCCCAAAGCACCCCAAGCCACAGGCCATCTCTTCCTTCTCCTAACTGAGAGGAATGTGGTGTGCTTTCCACATGGCCCTGGACCAAACCATCTAGAAAACAGACACAGCTTTATCTTGCTATCAATTAGTTGTTCCACTCTGGAATGTCTCATTTTTCTCACTGGCTTGTATCTCCTGCTGCGGGTAGACAAGGCTGACTTCTCTGGGTCCTCCACAGAGCACAGCACAGTGACTGAAATGATCACTCAACAAATATGAGTTGATCAATTAAAAAGGGTCCTATTCCACCCACATGTTATCAGGAACGAACAGAGAACATCCACCCATCGCTCACAAAGGGAATAACAGTCAACAGCCATCCTGTTGACTGTTGGCAGCACCTCAGTGCTTATTCTGAGCTGTTATGTTTTAGTCCACTTACACTTGACACTTTTATTTTAACCCATATGACACTTAGTGACAATTCATGAAAGAAGCACTTTCGTTTTCTCATTTAAGAGGTGAGGAAACTGAGTTATGGTGGCCCCAGTTCTATAGTTGAGAAGTGATAGGGCCAGTTTTTGAAGACAAACTAACTGGTCCTATGGCCAGGACTCTTCACCGCCATGCTAGGTTGAGAAATAATGTCTTTAAAACCCTAGAAAGTGGTTTAACCTAACCCCATTTAGTAACTATTGAATAGGGAGAACTCAATACTTACATGAAGGGACACCTGTGCTTGGATGTTTACTGCAGCACTATCTATAATTGCAAGGACATGGAAACAACCCAAATGTCCCAAGACAGATAAATGGATGAAAAAGATGTGGTCTATATACACAATGGAATATTATTCATCAATAAAAAATGACAAACTTGATGATTTGCAATAACATGGATGGACCTAGAAGAAATCATATTGGCAAAAACAAGTCAGAAAGAAAAAGAGAAACCAAATGGTTTCACTAATATATGGGGCATATGAAAAACAGCCAAAAGACTGGGAGGAAAAGTCAAAAAAAGCTAAAAACCAAACTGAAGTACACAACTGGGGAGTGAGATAAGGGATAGGAGTTGGAGGAAAGATGTGGTAGGTGAACCCTGGGGAAATACCAAGATGTGAAATATATATATATAAATAGATTATTTTTTAAAAAAAACCTTGTTCAAGTCGATGAAAACTGGGAAAGGGAAATAAAAGAAAAAGAACTCTATACATAAAATATATAAACTTACATATGTAACTTTATTTAAAAAGCTTTATATATACTTTATATAGAGAGATTTTTATATATTATATATAACAAGTAGAATATATTAAACAGGTATAATATAATGCATGTTTATATGTTTATTTATTTTATATGTTATATATAAAACATTCTTGATCATATATGGTTTTTAGTCAGTTCTGGAAAAAATGTGTTAAATTCACTTACTATGTTTGTGGACACACCAACTTTCCCATGTAATTATTTCAGTTTTTGCTTTATATATTGTTGATTCACAAAAGAAATAAATATCTATCACTGATAAAAAAAATAAAAAGAATAGTTGAATGGTTCGATTGGATTCATGTACCTAGTCCAAAGAAATATACAAGTTCATGTCTGAATAACTTGTTGACTCTTTGCTACAAACAGAACAGTCTAAACAAGTCTATTCTCCATTGGTAGCCTTTCAAGATTTTCCCAAACTTAGTCTAGAACCTTCTTTGTGCTCTCCAAAAACATTATTTCCAGGAACTTTATTCATTGTCTTCCCTGCTTCATCAGGATTTTTCCCCATTTCCATATCAATGGTGCCAGTGATAATGTCATTTTTAGTAACTTGCTTCCCTGTGTAGTGAGAGAGGTGTGGGACCAGAGTGAGTTAGCTGGCTCACACACACACACACACACACACACACACACACACACTCACACACACACTCACCCCACTACCCATCTTACTTCTGTTTCAACTAAAAATGACACAGTCACTCCTGGTAGAAGCCCATGGTGGCATGGGAGGCATGAACATCAGAAGAAAACAAGTTGAAAACTAGTCTCACTTTCATAACTCATACTAGTGTTCTATGAGATTATTGTGAAAAAGACTGAATCCATTCAAATTTATTTAAAAAAAAAATAAGTCATCCCCACTCGGTACTTTATTATTAGGAACAAATTACTGATGACACATTTCACAAGTAATTGGACCCACCAGCGTGTGTTAGCAGCGAGACTGAAATTCTTGCACTGTGAGCTTGAAAGACTCTGAGAGTCACAGGCTGTGTCAACTTGCCTCAAAGGGCTGTGCTCTGCGCTCCAGTCAAAGGCCAGAGTTACAAAACACGGAGGGTGTTGTTTGTGCTGCTGTCACCGCGAGATCTGATGATGGACGACTTGGTCAGCCAGCCCCAGAAGGGAGGGCACATGGGAGCATGGGCCCTCAGTAAACAAGAGTCTGACAATACCCTGGGTGTGTAGTCCCTGAAGCACTCCAGATAACAGAGAATGGAGAAAAGGTCCATGCCCAGCCTTTAAAAGGGGGTGCATGGAGACAAGACCAGTACATATGCAATCAGCAGAAATACAAGAAGAAAAAGTCATTCCAAGTGTATGTTGTGGAGGCAGAATGAATGGGAGAGGTGGGAGGAGTGGACCATAAGATCACAGTGAGAGATGAGGCTGCTGGTTGCATCTCTGACCCACCTCATTAGAACCCCCCAAAAGCAGTCTGGGAAGGACTTAGGGTGAACATTCTCTGCAGGGGAGAAGGACCGGATCAGTAGTCTCCAGATTTGGGTTTCTTTGAAACTGATTTTAGAGTACCGAGCTGTCAGGGAAGACCCAGTTTCCTAAGCAGAGGTGATCTTTCCTCCTTACGAACCTAGATTAATTCTTCCTCTTCAGCCCTTCTGAACTTTCCCAGAGGTGCCTACTGATCTTGGAAAGGAGGCAATTTCTGTATTTTGTGGTTGTCGAGAACCAGCTAGCTCTTGATCTCTCTGCTACCACCAGTTTTGATGGAGAAATCTTTTTCTATTTGCTTTATCATTTTTTCTTTTATTTTTGGACTGACTATATTTATATATATACACATATATAGTGTGTGTGTATACACACATATAAATGATTCTACATATGTGTATATATATATATTACATAATTGTATACCCCAAAGTTCTCCCACCACCATACCACCTGTGAACTGTCACCATGATCCCTTGTGAACATTTGCCCCTGATTTTGCCTTCCCACTCCCTGCCTTTCTGTATGCTACAGTTCTGTTATCAGTTTGCTAGTTTTAACACTTTCTTGTCCTTTTGGTTTGTTCCTCTATAGCTTACGTGTGAGACCATCCAGTATTTATCTTTTTCTTTCTGACTTAAATCCACCAGCATAATGCCTTCTTGCTCCATCCATGTTGCCATGAATTACCTGAGTTTGTCTTTTTGATTGCCAAGTAGTATTCCATTGTGTAAATATACCACAACTGGTCCAGCCACTATGGAAAACTGTGTGGAGGACCATCAGATGACTGAAGAAGGAACTACCATCTGATCTAGTGATTCCACTTCTAGGAATCAACCCAAAGGATCCAAAAACACGAATATGAAAGGAAAACTGCACTCCCTGTATTTGTTGCTGCACTATTTACAATAGCCAGAATATGAAAATACCCCAAATGGCCCTAAACAGACGAATGGGTCAAAACTTGATGGAGAAATCTTTGCATAGGATGTGAAGGCCCAGCTGGCTAACAGCTGCTTGAAAAAGCGTGTCCTTTTAGGGTGAGATGATGAACCACAGAGGAGGGATGGGGGGACTTGCTGGCTTCCTTCCCAGGTACCAACCAGGAGGTGGGAAGGGATGGGGGAACCTTTCTACTAAGTAGCTGTCTTCCCCCATAATCATTTAGATTCATTTTTCTATATCAGTTTTAAGAAATGTCATTTTACAGAGATTCTTACAAAATTCTTGATGCAATATCACCTTAATGCACTGACTAAATCAACAGGTTTCCCCTGTCATAGTGTTTTTATTAAAGAATTTATTTATATACATATATTTCACATCTTGGTATTCCCCAGGATTCACCCACCATCCCCACCCCCCAACTCCTATCCCTTATCCCACCCTCCAGTTGTGTACTTCAGTTTGGTTTTTAGCTTGTTTTAACTTTTCCTCCTGGTCTTTTGGTTGTTTTTCCTACATCCCATATTTTAGTAAAACCATTTGTTCTCTGTCTTTTTCTTTCTCACGTGTCTCTGCTAATATGATTTCTTCTAAGTACATCCATGTTACCATAAACTCGTCTAATGTGTCATTGTTAGTTGAGAGTAATATTCCATTGTGTATATATACCACATCTTTTTCATCCATTCACCCATTTTGGGACACTTGGTTTGTTTCCATCCCCCTGTCACATTTGACGAGGCCAAGGATCCTCAGCCGATACAACTGGGCAATGTTCCCGTATGGCCCGCCAATCTGGAAAACCTATTCTTAAAGAGTTAACCCATTCCATGGTGACACTTTGCCA
Source organism: Uropsilus gracilis (assembly GCA_004024945.1). Lineage (NCBI taxonomy): Eukaryota > Metazoa > Chordata > Mammalia > Eulipotyphla > Talpidae > Uropsilus > Uropsilus gracilis. Next base: position 1,819 of record PVHY01031339.1, on the reverse strand, counting down.
ACAAAAGCCACTTGCCTATGACCATTTAAAAAAAAATTAGCATGTGTTTGCTTCGGCAGCACATATACTAAAAAAAAATTAGCAGACTAGTAGGAAAACACAGCATGCTGCAGGGTAAATGGGTCGGGGGGGGGGGGTTTCGTGCCCTTCCTCCATTAGCCTCTCTGACCAGCACCTGTGGTATTACGCCCTCCCTATGATCATAGACACTTGGCCCAATGGGTGTGCACATGCATGAGTGGTTCTAGGAAGTGGAATAAAGAGGTGACATCACCCAGAAGAAGAGCGTGGAAATGATGCCAACAAGAGTGGCCAGAGAGGGACCATGAAGATTCCTGGTGGTCAGTGTGCCTGCCAGGCCCCTACCTGCCCTGTCCTACCCAGCCCATGCTTGCACTACAATGCATGTTCTCCCCTCAGGGCTTAGGACAGCTTTTGTGAAAACAACCCTATCAGCTGTTCGGTCCAGGCACTGACTTAGAAACTCATGCGTCTAATGTAGGGCTGTGTTTATTGTCATGAGCATCTGTGTGATGCTCACACACACAGCATGTTGGGGGGGGGGAGAAGGCCACAGCAGGGTCTGTGAGCTTCTGCAAAAGGCTGCAGCACAGCCACCTTTGGACAAAGAGGCCCAGCGAGATCCCAGCTCGAACAGAGCCTTCCTGATCTGGGTCCACCCCAGCTCCAGATCTGTGAGAAATAAACACCTCTAAGTCCCCCAGTCCGTGGTATTTTATTTTACAGCCACCTGGATGGTGAGGGGTGAGTGGGGCTTTCTCCTCCACGAGCCGTGGAACCTGCACCTGGTGTGCACAGGTGTAAGTGTGCACACATGGGCCTGGGAGAGAAGGGATAAAGGGGTACAGAGCATGCACAAGCATAAGCACAGGATGAGAGAGCATGAGAGAACACCGAACAGAGCGCCCAGAGGAAGAGTGTGATGATTCCTAGGGGTCTGGGGGGCTCACCTGCCTCCCATCCCCAACCCCACCCAGCCCTGCCCTGCCTGGTGTATCTATGTAACTATTAGAACCAATAAAGAACCTAGACAGTTCGTGAGCCTCATATCTGATGCCCCTTGGCCTACAAGTAGCGAAGAGGATCGTTTGATCTTACAAATGGGTTCTGTCAATCCGTCCCTCCTGTCACAGGTTCAGTACATTTTGCTCAGAAACCGTGAGAGGCTATGACTTTATCCACAGTGTTTAGGTAGAGATGAAGCCTCCCATCCTCGGCCACCCCTCCGGGAGCTGTGCAGTGGGACATGCATGAGCCTCCTCATCTCTCTGTACTTCAGCCTCTCCCACTTCAGGAATGGAAACAACTATAATTTCCCACACAGACTTGTTGATGAGGTCAAATTGGAAAAGGCCCGTGAAGTTCTTATAAAAGAGGAGGTCTGCAATGCTACTGACAGCCCTCCTGCTGGTATTTTCACCCTCACCAGGACTGGTGAGTTCGGGGGTCATTAAAATCCAAGTCTTGGCATCAGAGAAATCCCACTCCTTTCAGGGAAAGACCACAGTGTGGCATCTGACTGCTTAGCTTCCACCCTCAGCAATGTGCTGCCTTCAAGTCAGAAAGAAAGGACGGTGCAGGGTAAATGAGCAGGTCAGGCTTTTTCTGCCATTGGCCTCTATGACCAGCACCTGTGGTGTTGTTCCCTCCCCATGATTGGGTGTGCCTGGCCCAGTGGGTGTGCGTGAGTGGGTGTCCCTGGGCCTGGGGGGATGAAAGGGTAAAGTCATCCTGGAGAGTAAGGAGCACGGTATGGTAAGCAAGAAGATGAGATGGGAGAGGGGGAGAGGGAGGGGGG
>PVHY01031338.1:0-12724 GCA_004024945.1 Uropsilus gracilis | reverse complement strand
AGGCAAAGAGAAACTACGTTTATTTCGGGGAGGGGCGGGCGGGTGACTCGAGTCCGGGGAGTGGGCGGGTCCGGCTTCCCTCCGGCCGCGGCTCTGGCCGCCAAGCTGGGAGAGTCACGCGGGGGCCACCGATGACACAGAGGAGGCCTCGGTCCTGGAGACGCTGGAGAGCTCGGAGCCGTCGTCCACCTTCTTCCCAAAGAGCTGCAAGATGCAGTTCCGAAACTGGCGGAGACAGCGGAAAGTTGCTCCGCGGGGCAGGGAGCAGCGGGCGCGGCCGGGGGCAGCCCGCGCACCGGGAGAGGGGCGCAGGCCGGAGCCCCGCGGGCCACTGTTGCTGCCCTCCCTCACTCCTGGCAGCGGGCCTGGGCCGCGGGGGACGTGGAACCCCCACCGGCGCCGCCCGGGGCACCACCGACTCCGCTGTAGGCTTTGCAGCCTGGGCAGCGGCAGCGTGCATGCCTCGTCCGGGCCTCGTCCCCCGCCGCGTCCCCGCGCAAGGGACCGCACGCACGGACAAGCGGCGGCGTGAGGCGGGAACAGAGACCCGGGTGGCCGGTACGAGCTAAAGGCCAAAGGCGGGAGCGGCCCGGGAGGCGGGAGCCGGGCTGGGGCCGCACCCCGCTGCGCCGCATCCTGCTCTCGGCCGTGCGGCCTCTGCAGCCGGGACGCAGGGCGTCTGTGGCGCGGCCACCGCGGGGAACTTGTGCAGAGCCCGGGCCGGTGGCGGCGAGGGCCTGTGGGCTGCGGGAGCCGCCCTGAGCGGGCGGGGAGGGACTGAGGCATTGGGGTGCGGAGAGACGTGGTAGTCCCCTGTCTGCCGCGCCTACACCTGGGGCCAGACGCTGATGAGGGTGACAGCTGCGCTCACGTCTCCGGTGACGTCGCCCTTCGTCACAGCTGAGCCCGCTGCGTGCGGACAGAGACCTGCGCTCACTCCCAGCTCCCTCTTGCTCCTTTCCGCGGCGAAACCTAACGGGGCTGCAGTTGGTGGTGCGTGCCTAGGGGCTCGTGCACATGTGCCCGCCGTACCCCCACTCCGCGCCAGGCGGTCCCGCAGGGCAGCAGCAAGCACAACATCGTGGAAAACCCGCACAAGGTGGGGGGGGGGGAGCAAAGCCTGGGACCGGCGCAGCCCGAGCTCGGACAGCCGCCCAGCGGGGGGTCCAGGCCTGCAAGGGGACCGCAGGAAGGGGGCAATCCGGGACTGCGTGCTCGGGCACCCATTTCCAGGCAGGTCCCACTTTACGTTCACTCGGGGCCAGGACCATGCATGGGGCGAGCAGGAGGAGCCCTCCGGGGACACCTGGTTGGACCTCCTGAGGCCCCCATGGCCGCTTGGGCTACCACCCGGTCACCTGGGCAAGGTGGCCACGCGGGACTGTAGGGAGACTCAAGGCAACTGGCCCTTAGAAGCTGGTAGGTCACATGCTCTGTTACTACCAAGATGGCCCGGAGGCCCGGCCGCTGAGGCTGGCATCTGCCGAGAGCCTGGCACGCACCTACCGCACACTGACCTGGGAGCTCATCGAGGCCCCGGGCCTGCCCACCACAGCAGGCTTGAAGGTGGTGAGGCCGCGGGAGGCGGGAGTCAGCCAACGGCCGCGCGGGGGAGGCCGCCCCAGAACTGGTGCGCGGCTCAGCCGCTTCTCGCTGGCGACTTACTCACCTGCCGGTTCATAAAGACGTAGATGACGGGGTTGTAGATCGTGGCACTTTTGGCGAAGTAGGCTGGCAGGGCAGCCACCAGAGGGTGGAAGGCGTAGCCGGGGTGGGCGGCGGCGAAGCAGGCGAAGAAGGTGTAGGGCCCCCAGCAGATGCAGTAGGCCAAGACCATCACCACCACCATGCGCGTCACCTCCTTCTCGGCCTTCTGGGTGGACTCGGATTCCTTCTGCTGCTTCGCCACCTGGGCAGACAGTGTGGCATGGGGCAGTGTGTGCAGGGAACCCCAGGGCTCTGCTTCCCAGGGGTCTCTGGGTTCCTGCCGCTTAGAGCGCGACTTGGGAGGCCTTGGGGGGCGGTTGGTCCAGGCGTGGGGAGTCATGGGAGAAGGAAAAGGGCCTGCTTGTCCCAGCGCCCCTGCCAGCCGCCCACCCACTCCTGCTGACGCCGGGGTCGCAGGCTGACAGCAGCCGGGGGAGTGAGGGGGAGCCTATGGGCCACCCATGCGCCTCTCCAGAGAGCCCCCCGCAGCCTGACACAGCAGGGCCCTGCGAGGACAGATGGCTCCACCAGGCGAGGCTCGCTGTGGACAAGCTGGTCAGGGACAGCTGTCCCATGAGTCAGGGACCAGCAGGGGGCGCGCTCGTCACCCCAAGGCCCCGCCAGCTCTGCCGGGCTTCCCAGCTTGCAAGGGGCGGGGCGTGACGGTGAACACGCATGACTCCCCAGGCAGGAAGTGCAGCGTGGCTCTGGACGGCAAGTGGCATGGGCGTGCCTCCTTGGCCTGTCCTCACGGCCCCGCAGGGACCGGGGCACCGCGGTGCAAAGTTCTGGAAGCACCTCTCCTTTGGTGGCAGGGACACTACGGTGACAGTACCCGGGGGGTGGGGGGGCTAGACTTCCCAGTACGCACAATGACGTGAAGCCGCAACTGCTCCTCAAAAACTTGTCGAATCGAAAGGACTGAATGTGCAGGTTGCCCGCCCCCCTGGCCGGCGGCGCCACGCCGTGGGTGACGGGCAGAGCTGCGGACCATCCTGGGCCTGCGAGGAACGCAGCGCCCATAGCTCGGTGGGCCCCCACGACGCCCGTCGCGGTGAGGGCCGGCAGGGCGGCGGGGGCGGGGCTTACCGAGCGGATGGCCAGCCACACTTGCAGGTAGCAGAACACGATGACACCGAGCGGGATGACGCAGCAGGTGACCATGAGGACCATCATGTAGGACAGCACCCCGGGGTCCGAGCTGCCGCTGAAGACATCGGGGCCGCACGAGGTCTTCAGGCCGTGGGGCCAGTACCTGAAGGGAGCGGCGCGGCCTGTCCGGACCCACCACCGGCGGAGTCACCGGGGACACGGGCAAGGCTCGGGCGTTGCCGCCCGTGGCACCTCGCGCCGCCTGGGGCCAGCGTCGGGCCAGCTCGCCTCCCCTGGAGCACGCCTAGCTCGGGTTCTGGCCACTCCGCGGCCGACCGCGTTTCGGGCTGTCGGCCCCCTTTTGTTTTGCTACGGTGGCCGCATGTGACACGGCCGGAGAGCCAGCAGCCTGCACAGCGTTGCGGGGCTGCCACCTCCAGCACTGTTTCCGTGGCCCGCGAGGCAGGGGTCCTGGGGAGGCGACCCCGCCGACCCCGTTGCGGGCGCGGGCGCGGGCGCGGGCGACGAGGTGGGCTGGGGACAGAGATGGGCGTTCGCGGCTGCTTCCCCCAAAAGCCGACCGCTTCCCGACAAGGGACGGCGTCTCTGCGAGCGCCAGGGGCGCCTCCTCTCAGCGACGGCGGCTGTGCCCCTCCATCGGATGCCAAGCCCTGACCCAGGTCAGGCCTGCCCCCCACCGTGCGCAGAGGGCACAGACGCCGCGGGGGCCCTGTCTGCCCACAGCCAGGCCGCTCGGAAAGAGCCGGACGGCGGTGGTGCCTCAGGCCTGGGGTGGGGCCGGGCAGAGCGCCTGAGCTGCACCCCCGCAGAAGCAGCTTGGCGGAGGCCTGGGCGGCCCGGCCATGGCTGCGGCAGGTTGCGGCACACGCTGCACGCAGGCTCTGCAGGGGGAGTGGGGTGCGCCCTCTCCGTTCACGGGGCCACGGAGCTCAGAGGCCGGAAGCGACTGATCTGACGGCCACAGAAGCTGCCAGAGCGCTGGCCCGCCTGGTTACGTCTTGAATGAGCCGCTTCTTGGCACCCTGGCGGCCTTACCTGCTCCAGCCGAAGATGGGCGGGGAGGTCCACACGGCGGACCAGACCCAGGAGAAGATGATGCCCGCCAGGGCCAGCTTGGCGTCAAACCTCAGGTTGCCGAAGGGCTTGCAGACCACCAGCCACCTCTCCCAGGAAATGATGGCCAGGGACCAGAGGCCTGTGATGCCTGCATGGGACCAGACGGGGGGCCAGGATGACCAGCTGGCGGCGCCCCTCAAGGGCGCTCCCTGCAGCCCCCACTCCGCCCGTGAACACCTGATCGCGAGTGCCTGTGGGGCCCAGCACCCAGCCCCAGCCAGCTCCCTTCTCCGCGCCCGCCCCAGCCCCACCACCCTGGGCTTGGCCTCTTCTGCCTCGGCATCGAGCCCCTGAATTCCAGCCTCTGCCTGAACCCTTCCCCTTTGCCTCTGGATGCTGGGACCAAGACTCGCCGTGTGGCGCCACTTCGGCTGGGAGAAGGCCCTGCCCCGCATGCCCGCCGGGGCCCCTGAGGGAGCACTTCCCGTCCTCTCGGGCACCCCCCCCCACCCAGCACGACTAGGCCGAGGCGCTGTCAGCTCAGCCAAGAGCATGAGGATGAGCCGCGGCCCGGCCCACACGCCTCCCAGGAGCCCAGCCCTGCCCTCTGCAGACGGGCAGCTGCCTGGCGTCCAGCTTGGACCCCGGTGGCACGTGGGCCAGGAATATCGACACCTGTTCATCAGCGAGGGCCCTGTGGCACTTCCAAAAGCAGCGTCCGAGGCATCGCCCCGTGTCCCCTGGGCCAGATCCGCGCTCTAGGCAAGGGCGTCCGGAAAGGAAAGCGCGTGTTGCGGAGACTTCTGAGCGAGTCCCCAACCAGACCCGCCTGACGACCTCCGTCGCCAGGTTGTGCGCGCCACTTCGGTAGCTGTTTCAGAATCACCGCATTCCTGCACGATCGTTGGGCCCTTGTCCCCGTTTGCAAGTTCGGCCCCATTTACAGATGGGAAAGTGGAGGCACCGAGTGGTGGTGACAGCGGCGCCCCCTGCTCTGGGCCCCTGCTGCCTGAGTCTGTTTGTCGGTGGTCCACCTCCTCAGAACCCACACCGGACACCAGTGTGGACGGAAGCAGACGGACCCGACTTAGACGTGGGAACTGCATGACCCCCGTGGTGATGAGGACCTTTGCAGGCGGGGCAGCGGCCATGACCCCTGCTGGCTCTGGAGCCCCCAGGCCTCATACTAGACATGGCGTGGGGGCTTCCGGTCGAGAACTCCTTCCCGCGGGCCCTGCCGCCAGCCTCGCCTGGCACCCGGCGTGTGAAGCTCAGCTCCAGCTGCAGCTCGCCACTCAGCCTCACCCTGGGGCTCCTGGGCACCTCCTGCTCCCCGCACTGCTCGCCGCAACCCTCCCTCCCCCCCCCGCTCGTCCTACCGGCTTCGGGTGCGGTGACGACCTGGACCCAGGCCCCGGGCGCGCCCTTGCCTTCCGGCCCTATCTCTCGCACAGGTCCCTCGAGCAGAGCAGACTTGCACTGGGCCGGGTACTCCCTGGCCTGCGCGGCTGCCCAGGGGCGTGGGCGCCAGGGGAGTGGGGGTGAGACCCTAGGGCGGGGCCCGCCTCTGCACAGGCTATCCAGGCAGAGCTGACTTCAGAGCAGACACTCAGGGCGTCTGATCCGGGCCAGGCAGGTCGAGAGCGGGCCCGCGGAACCCCAAGACCCCACGGCCGCCGTACCCCGCCCAGCATCCCAGCAGCCTGGGCGCGCGGCCCAGCGAGCGGGTCCCGGGCCTGGCCCCACGGCTTACCGCACAGGGACACGGTGTAGCCCTCCAGGACGCAGAGAGGGTGGCCCAGCACGAAGTAGCCGTGGGCCTGGTTCACCACGCTGATGGTGCTGGCGATGACGGTCTCGGCCAGGTCGGCGGCGGCCAGGTTGACGAGGATCCAGTTCAGGGGGTGGCGCAGCCTCTTGAACCTCGCCGTGGCCGCCAGCACCAGCCCGTTGGTGAAGATGGAGGCGACGACCACGAAGAGCATCCAGGCGCTGGTGAGCTGGTACACCCACCTGGGCGCGATGTGGTAATTGGGGCCGTCGAAGGGGCCTGGGGCGCAAGGAACAGCGCGGCCGGGTCAGCCTCCGCGGAGGCACATCCCTTTACTCGCCTGGCAAGCAGAGGCCGCGGCCGGCCGTGCAGCCGCAAGGGCAGCCTGAGCTAAGCCAGGTGGAACCGCGCCCGCGGCTCGCGCCGGGCGGCTCATGCCAGGCGACTCGCGCTGGGCGGCTCCTGCGAGCTGGGCGGCTCCTGCACCCCTGCCGACACTGTGCGCCCCCTCTTTCCGCGGCCGGGTGAGTGCCCGTGCTCCTCCCCGCGGGGCCGCCTGCCCGCGCTCGCGCTCGGCTCAGAGGCCACTGCAGATGCCGGGACCTCAGGGCGACTGTGCGTCCGTCCTGCGCCCCGCACGGGGCTCCCCAGCACCAGACGGCGGCTCCCCTCATGGCCCGGGGCAGGTGCAGCGCTCAGGGGACGCGCAGGGACGCGTCGCGGGGTGGATTGTGACCCCGAGACACGTCAGAGCCCTGACACGCAGGAGTCCAAAGCGGAGCCCACTTGGGGGAAGGTGCGGACGCAGCTGAGCTAGCGGACGGGCCCCGGCCCGGTGTCACGGCAGTGCCCGCAAAGGGCCGCACGTCCCGGGCCGGGCCACGCGCACGTGGAGGTGCACGGCAGGGCGACGCTGCCCCGCGCCCAGAATGCCACCGCGGTCAGAAAGCCCCAGCCGCCAAGCCGGGGGCACGGACGGGAACCCTGCAGCCTTCGAGGGGCTGCCCTGCCCGGCCCTGGGCCGAGGACCCGCAACCCTCAGGGCCTGGCTCTGCCCTGTTGCTGCGTGAGGCCCCGGCAGGCGGCTCCGGGCTTGCCCGCCACGACTGCGCCGCCCCCGCGCAAGGGGCCCGACCGTGCGCTCTAAGACAAACAGGGGTCTCTGGGGCCCCCGGCTAGGGAGGGCCGGCAGTGTGCACCCCGCGACCACCGGCCCCGCGGCCATGACACAGCAGCCCTCGGGCTCCCGCGCTCGGCTCCGCCTGCCGCCCCCGGTCCGGGGCTCCCAGCGACGGCCGTCTGCCCAACACATGGGCCCTCCGGGGCGGACCCGCACGGTGCCCGCGCGCAGAGCCCTCGCACGGAGTAGGGGACCGTCACACGCCAGCCCACGGCGGCCGGGCAGTGCAGGTGCAGAGGAGGGCGGCGTTGCCACCGCCTGTTTCTAGGCGTTGGTCGGGAGCCTCTGGACACCCGCTCCGGGATCGCAGCCCCGCAGCGCGTGACAAGCAGCCCCCGAAAAGGCGAAGTGGGCAAACAGGTGGAGACGCGCGCGGTGCCCAACAACGCGACAGCCACGGTGTTGGTTTAGCGGGGTGTGCGCGTGCGCGCGTTGACATAAAGCAAGCAAGAAACTCAGTGACAACAGAATCCTCATTGCCCCCAAGCCCGTGCCAAGACGGCGCACGGTTGGCAGACAGGGCGCCACCTTGGAAGCACGCGAGTGCCCTGAAACGGCAGCAGCGGAGGCGAGTGGGGCCTTGTCCCACCCCCCCCCACCGTGCCCCAGGGGTAGCGCTGCCAGGGCCTGGAGAAGGACGCACAAAAGCAGGCCGCGCCCAGCAGCCCTCAGGCTCACCGGCAGTTGCAGGACGGGGCAAGACATGAGGGGGAGGGGGGCATGGAGCCCAAGGGTGGGCAGTGGAGAGCACAGGGCAGAGTGCGTGTTTGCTTCAGCAAACAAGTGGCAGGCGGGCTGCGGGGAGGCTCCGTACGTGGCGATGGCGCCCCCGGCACATGCCAGCAGCGCCTCCCGCACGTGGCAGCGGCTTCACGGGGGGCTCCATGGTGTGAGGCGCCTGCGGCCTCGGAGGGGGTCGCACACTCCTCCCCCTCCCAGGCGCCGTGCGCTGCGCGTTCCGGGAGTCCCGGGAAGCGGGAGGCGGTGCCGGGCGGCGGAGGGGCAGCAGACGGACGAGGGCCGCCCCCTGGGCAGCCCCCCTCTGCCCAGAAGCGGCTGGACTTGTGGAGAAAGGTGGAGACATCGGGTCTGGACGGCGCCCCGGGCGTGTCCCAGGGACCCCGCCACGGAGGCCCGCGGCGCGCCTGCCAGGGGCCCGGACCGCGCGTCCCGCCCCGGCCACGCTCAGGCTTCCCCGGCACTTGGCCCGGGAGCCCGCTGCCAGCCGCGGCGACGTGCTTGAGGCGCCGCCGGCTGCGACCGTCCGGCGAGCTGCGCTGGTATCCTTGACTCGGAGCGGCCGCGCGCAAAGCCTCTTCACCGGCTGCCCCCAAGGGCGGGGCACGGGCTGCGCCCACGGCCGTTTGCGGCTGCCCGCCCGGGCCGCCTCGCCCGTGCTGTTCGTAGGAAAGGGCACCCGCCGGCCTCCTGCCCCGAGACGGGCAGCCCCCCGGGCGCGGGCTGAGGGGGCCTCCGGGGGGGCCCCGGGCAGAGGCCCCACGGCGCCCGCTCGCTCACCTCGGGTGGCGTTGCTGTTGGTGTAGGTGAAGACGCTCCCCGGGGTGCTGTCCTCCGGGCCGGCCCGCGGCTGGCCGCCGCCGAGCCTTTCGGGGCCCCGGGGCAGGGCCATGGCTCCGGGAAGCGCAGTCCGTGACAGCCGCCGGCGGGCGCCGCCCCGGGCGCGGCGCTTTATAGCAGCCTCGGGGGCAGCCGGGCTCCTCACCTGACAAGCCCCCGAACCCTGCGCCCTCTGATCTCCTAATTGGGCCTGGGGCTTAGCCCTCGCCCCCACGCCCCAGCTCCGGCTTCCTGAGGGCGGCTCAGAAGGATTTGCGGGGCCCTGAACCAGAGGCCCGGCCGTGGGAGCGGCCTCGGCTCGGGGCTCAGCGGACTCGAGGCTCAGGCTCTTCCGAACGCGGTGGCGGGAGCGGCCCAGAGCCCAGAGGCCCCTGTGCCCTCGGCTGTGCCCGCAGCTGTGCCCGCGAGCCCGGGGGCCCCGGGGTCCAGCGACTCGGCAGACGCAGGGCCGAGGCCAGGATGCCGCTGCCTTTGGTGCAGCCGGCGCCACGGGGTCACTGAACCCAAATGGAGCCGACTGGCCGCAGCGGGGGTCCGGCCTGGGGGCGGGACGGGGGTGGCCCTGGACCGCCGCCTGCGCATCCTGCTCTCCGCGCGCTGTCGCTCTGCTTCTCCCGCTGGCCTGGCCATCGGGGGCCCGGGGCCTCAGCCGCGTCGGCTCGCATTCCCTTCCTCGAGCCACACCCTCTCCTCGGACGCCCCGAGACCGCAGGCTCCGGGCCGCCCGCGGTGCCGCACAGCCGCCAGGGCCGAGGGCCGGCTGCATGGCCCACGCATGGCCTGGCCCGTCTGCGAGCCGTGGGCCCCAGTGGCGCCCGCGCCCTGTGGACCTTGGGCAGCAGCGCCAGCCCACGTCCTCGGGCGGCCTTCAGCTTCAGGACGCCAGCCGCGGGGCTGGGTCACCGCGCGGAAGGCCAGAGACGTGTGGACTGTCCTCCAGGCCAGCCAGGGGCAGGGGCGGGCATCGGAGGAACGAGGCCCCCACCGAGCTGGGGCCCTGGGAAACGCTTCTCCCACTGCAGGCTGGGGCAGCCGCAGCGCTGCTCCCCGCGAGAGTCCGAGCGGCTCCGCGTGGGCTCGGGCGCAGCGCGGGCTCAGCCGTGAGGCGGCCTGGGGCGCCTCGAGCCGGGAGGAAGCGGCCAGCCGGACGCCAAGAGCAACGCGCGTGGCCACCAGCATGGCCTCCACGCGGGGACCGCTCTCGCCACAGACGAGCCTCGGTGCCGCCTGGACGTTCTAAAATTAGCTGGTGACCGCGGCCGCCGGGTGGGCGGGAGTCGGTGACCGCGGCCGCCGGGTGGGCGGCAGTCGGGCGAGCGGCGTTGCTCCCGGCCCTGCTGCTCCGGCGCGTGCGGACCCGCGGGCTCAGCGGCGGGACTCGGGCTGGCCCGGTGCCGCCCCGAGGCGCCCACCTCCGGCCGAGCTCGGCCGCGCGAGGCCTGGTCCCGAGAGCACAGCCTGCGGCCGGCGCCCTCCCGCCTTGGCTGCCCCGGGCCAGCCTGTGTGCCCACCCTGGCGGTGGGGAAGCGCCCGAGAGGGCGGTGGGGCGGGCCTCCCCAGCGGGCCCGCCCGGCCGTCCGTGTCAGGGGAGCTGACCGCCCAGGCGCCGGGACGCCACACAGGGCGGAAGCCCCTTGGACTGGAAGGGCTGGCTGAGGGGGTGCTGGCGAGAGGGACCCGGCAGGGAGGGGGCGGCAGAGGCAGCAGGTGGCCAGGGAGCCCCCGGCAGACGGGCGCTCAGGATGATTAGGGCTAACACAAGATCAAGTCCGCTTTAAGCCGCGAGCAGCTTAGCGCCCGGGGCCGCGCCCGGCCCCGGGACACGCGCGCCCGAGGCCGCCAGAGGCGCCGCGTCACTCTGGGTGCGGGAGGGGGCGACGGGCGCAGGAGCCATGCCCGGCTAGGCCCCTGGCGGGCCAGAGCCCGAGGTCAGCCGGTCCCTGATCCGCCTCGTGAGCGCGGGGGAGGGGGGCGCGGGGCCCGGGCCTCGGCTCAGCCCTCGGCTCCTGGCCAGGCCAGGCCGCGTCATTAACGAGCAGCGGTCCGGGCGTCACACGGACCATCTGGACATGCTCAGGGACACGAGGTGCCGTCACGGGGTCGCGCAGCCTCTGCACCGCCCTCCTGCAGCAGCTCCGGGGGCGCCCGAAGCCCATCCCGGCTGTCCCCGGCTCGCTCGCCCCTGCGAGGTGGCCACGAGGCCCTCGGGCTCCCGTCACGGCGTGCGGCAGGGCCACTCCGGCCGCCTCATCCCACGCGTGTCCACGCCGTGCCCGTGCCTTCGGCCCCGCGTCCCGACGCACCTACGGTTTTACGTGCTCAGACCCGTCGCCCTGTCCGCGCCGGTTCCGGCCTCCCCGCGTCGCCGCACGGTCCTCCCGGTCCCGAGGCTGTGCCTGCGCAGCCGAACCGCGCCCTCTGACCCCCCCAAGCTGCGCACATCCCCTGCTCGTCCACGTCCCTCAGCTCAGTCCCGCCAGTTCCCTGCGGCACGCGCTGGTGCTGGTGTTTTCACGCCCCCCCCCACGCGTTCCTGGGCAGCAGCGGCAGCGGCGAGCAGGCGGAGCGGCCAGGCGCTGCTCGGCCCCGGGTCCCCGCCGGTTGACAGCTGCCGCTCCAGGGGGGACACTGCCAGGTCCGGGGTCCACTGGGAGAGACCACGTCCCACGTCGTGGGGCGAGGGTGCGCCTCGCTGAGAAGGGCGCCGTGGGCGAGACTGCGGGACGGAAGGTGCCCGCGGAGGCCCAAGGGTGGTAGCCCAAGAGGGGCCGGCAGCGCCAAGCCCTGGGGCAGGCGCGTGCCTGGGCCACTCCACGAAGCGCAGGGGCCCAGGGTGGAAAGAACCAGGATGGCAGGCCGGGGAGCGGGCACGGCGGGCATGCATCCGGGCAGCCGTTTCGGGCGGCAGTTTCGGCCGTGCTGACCGGGAGGCGACATGTGACGTAGGTTCCAACGATACACTGGCGTGGCGGGGTGCAAGGGGGGCCGGATGAGAGGCTGCGCGGAGCCACGGGGGCGAGTGGTCAGGCGTGACCACCGCTGTGGGCAGAGCAAGGGGGCTGCGGAAGGGGAGGCGCGAAGGCCAAAGGAAGGCTTGGGGCTGAGTGGCCGGATGGGTGCAGGTGATGGGTGCGCCGACCACGTCCCGGGTGTCGCCATCACGCCGCTGGGCGACCCCAGTCCCCGCGGTGCGCGTGTTTCGGTGGGAACGAAGCGGGCGAGACGCAACCGTGGCAAATGGGCCGACCCTCAGGCCACAAGTGCCCTGTCACTGCCGCGGCCGAGAGGAAATGCTAGGCCCTCGATGAGGCTGTGGAGACGCTGGCACCGGTGACGGGCTGTGGCCTGAGCGCCGGCAGCGCTGCCTCTGCGGAGTCCGGCTCCAACAGTGTGGCTGCTGCGCTGTCGCTGAGCGCCACGCGGCTCCAGCAGGCATTTGGCTTTGACCTTGCAGCTGGGCGGGGCCAGGGCGGGTCACTGTCAAGCACCGGGCGCAGCTGCCAATTGGCCAGGACAGGCTGCGAGCCCAGGCGTGGCAAGGCTCGCAGCGGCGTGCTGGATCCGCTTCCGCTGCTCACGCTGTGGACCCTCAGTTCCTCGGTGAGTCCGGGGCGCAGCCGTCGTTGGCAGTGCGAGAGGCCACGTACCCCCGGGGCCGTCCTGGCACGAACCGCTGCCCTGCGCCAAGGGACATGGGCGCTGCCGGGCGGGCTTCGCACCCGCCCGCTGGTGGGAAGACGTGCGGCACGAAGGCGGCCAGGCGCGGGGTGTGCGTCGCCGCCGGCGTCACCCCGCTTTTCCCGACGCGGCCCGGCGGCCCGGCTCTGCGGCGCCCTCTGGTGGCCGTGACGCGCCGCGCCGCGCGCCTGCCGCTCCCCGGGCGCCGCCCTGGCCGCTCCTCCTGCTCGCCGGTGCCGCTGCTGCCCAGGAACGCGCCGTGGGGGGGGGGGCACGCGTTGGTGCCGGTGTTTCCACGGCTCCTGCGAGTGGGAGGTGCGTGCGCTCCCCTCTGGCGCTGTGCACAGGGCGAGGGGGTCGCCTGCCCGCGGGGGAGGGTATGAGGAGGAAACTGGGTGTGGCCGGAGGGGAGAGGAGTGGGGAGAGGAGCGGGGCTCGGGCTGCCCCGGAAGGCGCGGCTGGACCGAGCGGCTCCCGGCGGCGCTTGAGGCGCTTGAGGCGCTCGCAGGGGCGAGCCTAAGGAACGAAGCGCTTCCACGCTCCCATTTCCCCCAAACGAGCGTCCACAGGACAAGTGCTGCGCATGGCGCGACGGGGCCCCCGGGCGCGCACCGCGTGGACGGCGCTGCGCTCCGGCTCTC
>PVHY01031337.1:0-12724 GCA_004024945.1 Uropsilus gracilis | reverse complement strand
GAAACGCAGTGGCCAACAGGCTCACGGAGAAACGCCCAGCGTCACTGGCCATCGGAGACGGCATCAAAGCCACACCGAGCCCCCGCCTCACGCCCGTGAGAACGGCCCCCGTCCAGCAACGGGCGGCAGCAAGTGCTGGCGGGGATGTGGGGAGGAAGGAACAGGCCCACACGGCTGGTGCGATGGAGGCTGGTCCAGCCACGGTGGAGAGCTGTGGGGGCCTCAGGCGACCGAGGCCGGAGCTGCCATTTGACCCGGCAGCCGCCCTTGTGGGAATCGGCCCACAGGAGACCTCAGTGCTTGTCCAAAGGGCCTCCTGTGCCCGGAGGTTCACTTCGGCACCGCTTACAGTCGCCAGGACTGGAGACGGCCCAGATGTCCCCACGCTGATGAGGATCGAACGGCTGTGGTGTGCGCATGCAGTGGAATATTATGCAGCCATCAAAAGGACAAACTCGCGTCATTCGCAGCAACGTGGATGGAGCTAGAAGGAATTGTGCAGCAGAAATAAGCCAGAAAGAGAAGGAAATCCGGGGTGGACTCCTTGTACGAGGGAGAGGGGGAAAGCAAGCACACAGACAAGGAAAAATTAAACCTGTCAGCAGAACTGTAATATAGAGCAAGGGGGGGGGCGGAATTGGGGGTGGGATGGGCACAAGAGATGAAGATGATGGGACACAGGTGACAGGGTGGTGGGAGGACCTGGGGGCTGAGAATGATGAAAGGAAAGAGAAAGAAAGAGAGAGAGAGAGAGAGAGAAAGAAAGAAAGAAAGAAAGAAAGGAAGGAAGGAAGGAAGGAAGGAAGGAAGGAAGGAAGGAAGGAAGGAAGGAAGGAAGGAAGGAAGGAAGGGAGAAAGAGAGAAAGAGAGAGAAAGAAAGAGAGAGAAAGAAAGAAAGAAAGAAAGAAAGAAAGAAAGAAAGAAAGAAAGAAAGAAAGAAAGAAAGAAAGAAAGAAAGAAAGAAAGAAAGAAAGAAAGAAAGAAAGAAAGAGAGGGAGGGAGGGAAGAAGGGAAGGAAGGAAGAAGGAAGAGGGAAGGAAGGAGAGAAGGAAAAGAAGGAAGGAGAGAAGGAAGGAAGGAAGCAAGGAAGGAAGGAAGGAAGCAAGGAAGGAAGGAAGGAAGGACGGACATGTCTTCAAGCTGAGATGATCTGGGAGCTCCCAGACCACCGGTAGGCCCAGCCCCCTCCCTTGTGCATTCGGAGAACTGACCGCGGCAGAGGGCGAGCAGGAAGGGGACGTGGGGTTATAGTTGCCGCCAACAAGACACTCACGTAATGAGCTTGGATGAAAGGACAAGAAAACGTTAAAATGAGCAAGCAAGAGCCAGTGCTGAGGCTTACACAGGGGGAGGGCGGGCGGGAGGGAGGGAGGGAGCAGGGGAGGGAGGGCCACAAGGAGAACGGGTGACAGCTCACGGTGCGCGGTGGGAGAGCCGCGGGATGTGCAGCGAGGGAAGACGAGGGTAGACACACGACAAAAACGTTAAAAAGAGCCGAAGGTACCAGATCTGGTAAAATCAGCTCCACGGCTCGTGCCATAAAGTCAAGTTACGTCATAAACTGCAGCGCAAAGAAGACCTGAAACTGCATCCTGTGCTGTGAGACAGGAGCT
This sequence comes from Uropsilus gracilis, assembly GCA_004024945.1. NCBI lineage: Eukaryota > Metazoa > Chordata > Mammalia > Eulipotyphla > Talpidae > Uropsilus > Uropsilus gracilis. The sequence goes on along the minus strand of PVHY01031337.1, from coordinate 11,111 downwards.
GTCCTCTTCACCAGGACGGCAACGAGTCACAGCTGCCCTCAGACCTCGGCGCGCTGCCCGGTGGAGAGAAAACCCCCTTCATCGGGGGAGTGAGTGACCGGTGACTCCACGCGGGGGGAGTGAGTGACCGGTGACCGGTGACTCCACGCCGTCCTACACGGGTGGAAGCAGCAGCGGCAGGAACAGAAAGGAGGAAGAAAAGCAAGGAAAGGGCTTTGCTGTGTAAAGACAGGACAGTCTTTCTTTTCTAATTCAGGTATTTTACTTCATTCTCTAGATCAACCCCCCCGCAATGGCCATTGGGACCCCCCCCACGCCCGTCCGTTCTCTCAGACCCTCTCCTGGCGCTTTGCGAGGCTGTGCTACGTCCACTGGCCTCTTCCTTCCCTGGGTCCTTGCGCGGGGCGAGGGCCGGTGTCTTGGGCCCGGGCCAGCCTTACGCCAGGGTTCCCGCCTCAGCCTCGCTCCGGGCGGCCGGTCTGCGCTGCTCTCCCTCCCCAGGCCCGCGTTCACCCCTCTCTCCACGTTCCAGCTGCTGTGTCCTGCCCGGTGAGGGGGCTGGACATTCAGCGGGCCCCTCACGCACCTCGTGACGTGACTGTATTCTCTGTGTTCGTCTCCTTCCTCCTGAGGACGCGCTGGAGAGAGTGACACCTGAGGGCCTTCCCCACCCCTCCTGCTGCCATCCCTCCCGGCAGAGGGCCAGGGCCCGCAGGGTCAGGTTGGCGCCATATCAAGGTCCCTTGGGCCGGGGCTGGGGCTGACCCTCTGCAGTCCCCCAGGCTGGCAGACGGCTGCCCCGTGCGGCCACCTCTTGGTGGGAGGACGAAGACCCGTCCGGGACCCTCCAGCCAGGCCCCCAGCACGGGGTCCGGCCCGGGGCTCCTGGCCACCCTTGCTCCCCGCTGGGAAAGGGGTCCTGCGGCTGCTGGCAGGTGCACAGGCCCTAAGGCCCAGCCCGCCCCACGCTGGTGAGCACAGTTACTGTAAGACAGTCCTCGCGGGTTTCCTGAGCGAACCAAGCCAAGCAAAGCTCAATAAACCAGCCCAGACGCTTGCAGAGGGTCTGCGTGACAGGCGGCAGGCAATGCTTTCTGAGGCTTGGATGCGGCTGATAGACAAAGATGCACGGCTGAGCAGACGGGGGTGGGGGTGAGAACTGAAGAAAGCACTGTGGACGTGCGGCCATATACGGTGGGGATCATGCATATATATCCATATATATCCATATCCATATATATATCTATCTCCAAAAAAAAATTAAATACAGACCCGAAGGCATCAGAATCCAGCAGAGTCAGAATCAGAGGACACGTTCACGCTCTTATAGCTTCTCGGTGTTTCTTGGATCTGTGTTTCCTTGTCTGTCATTGTCTTCGCCGGAGAGTAAAGTCCACGACCTAAACGGGAACCTAGAGACCTACGAAATGCTTTTTGAGAAGCTTTGCTGACTTACTTTGAAGTAATCTTAGAAATTCAAGTGTTGCAAGTCGAGTCCAGAGTGTTCTCGCAGTTTCCACCTACTTCTCTCCCTGTTAGCATCTTACATAACAGTTAGTAGTGGCTGATCAATCTACCTAAGCAATGAGCAGAATGCAGCTCAGTTGATGCTTTCTTTTTAAATTCAAATTTGGAAACTCCAGCAAAGAACTGATTTAGTCAAATCCTATTTTCATAGCGACAGGACAGTAGTGCCTTAAGCTACTAAGTTCATAGTAGGAGCACTTTATAGAACAATCAAAAATGAACACAAGCACCTTCACAGGTATAAAGCACGTTATCATTTAGCAATGATTACTCCTTTAGCAATTACAGCAAAAAAACTTAACTCAAAGCAGAAGAATTTGGACCGTTAATTTTTCTAGCATGACTCTTGTCTGTTCCGATTGGATTGATAATTTGTACCCAGAACTTATTTGGCATTTTCAATTTGGGGGCACAAAAGTTAAATATAATAAATATTCGATCATCACTGGATTTCTGATATTTTAATTTGAGTTATTGGTTGTAAATACTTTAAAAATTATCCTACTATTTGCTGATTCTTACTTGCTGAAGAAATTATAACCTAACCTGAGTTTACTTTTACATCACTTCTATTAATTTTCACCTCGTAGAAAGTGCTCTACATTATATGGTGACAGGTTTTCAAATAGTGCATCAAATAGTGCATTATTTTATTTCGTACTTATTTTCTAACATCACTCCCAGTGCTTTTCCATGAAATGTTTATTTATGTTTATACCCCAAGTCTAACATAACAGTATTAATCAGATGATCTCTAGATGGTTGCCCCTATTCAGTTTCTCCCATGTGAGACAAAGCAATAAGTTCTTTCCAATCATTACTGAACTCTCCTTCGAGAGACAACAGTCCCATCTTAGATGTAGGACTCGCTTTAAGTTACGGATTACCTGGTGTTAATGCTAAGCTGCTCAAGACCTGAGCAGGTTAATTGTATTTGGATTCCTGTTGACGTATTTCCTCATAAATTTCAAGGAAGCCCCCTCATTAATCCTGATCTGACACAATATTCCATTCTTCACAAAACCGGCTCAGAAGAGCCAAAAAGAGAAGAGGCGGTTCCGGCAGGTTTCGCACAAGGTCCTCTCACACAGTTCTTAGCTCTGTGTTCCTGCAGGGCACGCAACTTGGATCTGCTCTGGGATTTTGTTTCTTTTCCTTGAAAAATCTTCTCTCCTTTCTTCAGTCTTACCAGCTGTGGCTACTCCTCCTTCCGTCTTCGGTCTCTCTTCTCACCAGACTTCTTTATTTAGTAGGTTTGCTTTTCCCCTTTTCACACTAGCGTAACCCCTGCTTCCCTCACAGAAGCATCTACCCCCTTCACCTCTGTTAGCTAGGAGGCTCTTTGCTGCAATTCAGCACCTGCCTTTCCTGCCTCACTGGTTCGGCCATGTTTGTTTTCTTCTCTGTGTTTGTTTTGCTGCCTCCCGGCCATTTGTCTGCTATAGATCATCAGCTACCTCATCAGGCTGGCTCTCAAGTGGGGGCGAGAATGGCTCTTGGGTGATGCATCTTCGTATGGACAGTTAGTGTGGAAGTGAAGTGAAGGAATACCGAGTGTGCCCATGTGCCCATCGCTGAGTGGCTGAGACTCGGGTGGTTTCTCTCATCTCTCATCGCCTCTTTAGTCTCACACGAAGGAAGGAGAAACACACCCCCATTCTAGAGAGTATCACAGTCATTTACGAGGGAAGGCTCTCAGAAAATGAAGCTAGGCTTCTGCGAGGTGAGTGTCAACAGTATCCAGAGACCTGGCAGAGCACAGGGCTGTGTTCCTGTCACTCTCGGAAGCACTGGTCACACCAGTGTGTGTCACACCAGTTACTGAAGTAAAAAAGCGGTGTAAATACACAGACAAGTCATGTGTTGTTGTATTCATATGACTGCGATTCATCAATTTCCAACCACCCAACAGTAAAAGCAATTCAGCAGATGAGCCCACGAGGATTTTCCTGGTCATTTGCTTTCCCACCTGCTTTATCTTCCCTCTTTGTTGCTATCTAGATACTGTTTGGATTTTGATCGCCAAGTACTGTTGGAGCGATTGACACAAAGAGTATTAGAAATAATCGATGTCATGAAAAACAAGTCAGTTTATTCTTCTTCTGTGGCAGCATGAATGGGAGATCTTGAAGTAGTTATTACCGCTTCAACTACATAAAGGTGGTGTCATGGGAAATGGTGTGTAATTGAAAGTGTTGCTGAAAGAATCCTACTCTACATAACTTACCTGGAAGTAATAACATTCTTGGGGCAATAACTCTAAATATTAAAAATATTAGAATTAATGATCCCAATTTTAAAAAATCGATCTAGTAAGGACCTGTAAGATGTGTGAGCTTGAACAAATGAGTTCTGCTTTGATGTTAAAGCTGGAACAGGCTTGTAACAGATGATCTTTGTTCTTTCTAAATGACTGGTTTTTGAAACCAGGATCTCAGGCTACATCCGCTTGAATGTGTTATCAAATTTAATTCATGATTGCTGATCCACTCTGCCCAGTTATTTGAGAATTCTTGAGGTTGTGAATGACTGCGGAGCAAAATAAGTCGCCACTCTCAACTTTGATTTTCCACGCTGAATCATGCTGACAGTGAGCAATTCCTGTGCTCAGATAAGTCAATGCTTTCAACTTAACAGGCAGAACCTTGGGTCAAGTACCAGGTCATCCACTCCTCATGGATGAGGATGGGTAAGTGTCCATACAACAAAACGGTGCATTTTAATTCCTGTTGGGTAAACTAAAGATAAAATTACAATTTTAATGATGATGGTGATTAATAATTGTTCAGACAAGAAAACAAGAAATGCAAAACTCTCAGAACTAGATTTTGAACTAAGAGACATATGCTAATAGTTTTATAGGTGACAGTTTTTCTAAATAAGAAAAAAATAAGAACCTGCGAGATTGTATGATTGTTCAGATTTACAGTGTTGAAATGACAAAATTACAAAATATCTTTAAGATACTTTATTGTATCTTAAAGTATCTTTGAGACATCATGCTCCTGGCTATAATTAATCTTTAAGAAAAAAGACTGGATGCTAGTTGTTATTGTTCTTTAAATGTAATAGACTCATCGTATACTTTGCAATGTTTATAAATAGCCCAAGTTGGGATGAAAGTAAGCTACAGGAAAAGAAGCTTCAAAACAGCTACATATAATTTACATGCTCTCAAATATTTACATTTAAGTTGAAAGAAAAAAAAGATGCAGTGGTGAAATAGAAGATACTAATATAGGGCAGCCTAGATGACAGGCCGTTATATTTTATGCATTCTGTAATATTGGATTCCACTTTCATTTTCATCAAAGAGTTGTTAATGCATGATTTTCTACAGTTTTTAATTTCTTTTTTTAAATTTTTTTTAATGATTTAAAAAATTTTTGTGGGAAGAAAACAAGTTACACAGATAGGTATACACATTACAATACCATAATTACAAAATTATGACCATGCAAAATAATACATAATTTACTGATGTGTGGTTCAAAAGAGAAGGTTCTTTTGCTTTAAGATTAATTGCTAGTTACTATTTTACTGAATGTGAGAAGACGGTTTGTAATAGTACTGATTTTCGAACTTACTGATGTCTCATTGTGGAGTGAATATCCAGTCACTAACTGGAATTGTCTGTGTTTGAGAGCAGATGAATTCTCTAGTCTAAGTACATTAGTTTTGTATCTATTTGTAATGTTTTCTTAAATTATGTTGGTCAGTTTTCTATATCCAGCAAAATACTTGGGGTAAAATTTAATGATGTATCACTTTTCACCCCGAAAACCACATTTGCTACCAGGTGGGAGTATGGACTCAAGTATAAGGTCACGCTGTTGGCTGTTTAGTGTGGGCTTTCCAAACAAGTTGGAGTTGAGGGATATCAGCTATCTCCCAACTTGGATGGCTGCAGCTATGCCAGGAGAGCCTTAATTTGAATATAGCTCTGCTCAGTGAATGACTGATACTTTATGCATATTCAGTAGAAAACATTAGTTTCTTGTAAAGAAGAAAATAGCTGAAAATGCTCAAAGGATGAAATATTTTCTTGCTTCTCCACTTCAGCAGCAACAAAGCTTTCCTATTTAGTCCAGCAAAGTCAATTGCCAGTTAGTTAGAAGAAAAATCAGTAATATTTGGGAGAAATTAACAGAAACAGGAGTTTTGACAACATGATATTTATAATGTCCAGTATGTGATTAAGAAGCCTAGACTTGCAAAGAAACTAGAAAATGTATCACAATTGCAGTCAATAGCAAGTTCTACCAACATGACTCAGACACAGGAATTTACAGAAAAGAGCTTTAAAGGAACCATCAAACAGCTGTGCAAGAGCTTACAGGAAATTTAATCAAAATGAACGAACATCTGGCTGCTGTTAGAAGAAACTGAAAGCTAAAAATGAGCAAATGGACATTATAAGTATAAATATATATGAACTATAGACATAAATATATATGTAACATAAACATTCATTTGCATTGTACTTTACAACAATAGATCATACAATAGATTAGAATAGAACATTAAATACAAAACAAAATGGTGATCTTGGCACATATATGAACATTGTATATGTAACCAAAAGAAGGAAAAAACTGAAAAACCAAGAATTTCACATGCCCTGAAATCTTACTATCTGACAAACGGGCGGTTAGAACACAGAAGTTGAGGAGAAAGAATAAGAAAATTAGCAAAAAGATGGATAAAAATTTTCCAAATTTGATTTAAAAATCCATCTGGATATTTTGTATTTATGTCAGTATAAATGCAAAGAACGTAATATCTAGGAAGTCAAAATCATAGCAATATCACTAGGTTTTTTTCTGTGTATCTCCATTGGAAGATTGATAAACAAAAATGCTTGTAATTAAGTCTAAAGAAATAGCAAAAATTTTGAAGAACACTTTAAAACTCACTAAAGAACTTAAAACACCATCTACACAAATATTAAGTCAGACCCAGCATCGGAGAAGAGGCAGAGCATTATTTAAAGTCTGTATTTTCTCACTTATAAAATTGTTTGCAATTATAAAAGAAACTGGGAAAATATGCAATACATTTTATTTAAGTAAATAAGTAGAAAACAATTAAAATTTAAATGGAAAAAAAAGTCACCATTTTGGGCTTACCAAAAATTACACATTTACTAAAGTAGAATGATTGGCAAAGTTGCCATAATGCTATTATCATAAAAATGTGATTTTGAAAATTAATTGAATAGATCAAGATAAAAAATACTTCAAAATAGATGCCAATAGAGTCTTAAATCGCTTCTCACTGAATGTTTCATTTGTAGTTTTGTGTGAACAAAAATGTGAATTTGCTGTCATTTTCTTTCTCTATCATAAATGAAATGTAGCATCTTCCATTGAGACCAGAATGTCATCCACTCTGTCTGTCTATCTGTCTGTCTATCTATCTATCTATCTATCTATCTATCTATCTATCTATCTATCTATCTATCTATCTGTCTGTCTGTCTGTCTATCTATCTATCATCTATCTAATTGTCTGTCTATCTGTCTAATCTATCTATCCGTCTACCTACCTGTCTATCTATCCATCTCTCTGTCATCTATCTATCTACCTGTCTGCCTGTCTGCCTGTCTGCCAGTCCATCTGTCTGTCTGTCATCTGTCTGTCCGTCCGTCCAGTCCCCCCTCTGGTGCATTGGGCTAACATTCATAAAATGTATTCGTAGGTCCTGTTTTCCATGACCTGAGACTGGAAGGTACCGGTGCTGGTATTTCTGTTGACTCTGGGGTCTTGCTAAGACACCCACAGTCCTTCCCCCAGTCTTTTGGGTGCCCTTCCAGGTTTGCTTTCCATCCCCCTCCCATCTGGTAGCTCTGGGCAGTGATTAAGCTAAGCAACTAGCAAGGCACGCAGCAATACCATATGCTTTCAGCACATGCAGAACACAGAGAAACAAAACAAAGATTTAGGCTAAATGAAACCGAAAGCAAACCCCAGTCGTCTGTAATGTGTGACTTCCTTCTCTACGCAGATCATACTTTCAACTGATCCTCAAGAGACCGAGGCCCTAATTCATCATCAGATTATGGGAAACAGTAATCAAAGGCCTCTTCAACGTCCACACATGGAGATTCTAATCTTTGAGCAAGATTATCCACCAAATAAAACTGGGAAGCAGTTAGGAAGTTAGAAGGCTTTGCTGAGCCAAAATTAGGACAGGTGGTTATTATACCTTGGCATTCGTTGCGTTAGGTAATGAATTGAGAGGAATGGGATCGACCTTCCGTGCCCTTCCTTGGACTTAATACAGAGATTGAAAGGAACCAGGAGAAGATGCAGTTCCTACCACATTGCACGACACTGTTCCAGATTCTTTCCTCAACTCAGCGGAACGAGTATCTATCCATCACTTTGCGTGAGGCACTGAGTTTGTTTATCATCCCTCGCTGAACCTCCACAGAGGCACCCACTGGGGTATCCTGAATGTAATGAACACTGAGGCCTGACTCGTGCTGAATAAGTCAACTCTAATGGAGACTCAGAAATATGCTTGGCACCATCCTATAGATCCAAATAAACAACCTCGACATAAAACAAGGCTAATTATGCAGGCTGAGTGAGGCTTACTTTGGTGTTAAAAATGATACTGACATACAGCAGAGTGAGGTGTTTATCCCAATAATCTGTACTTTTTCAAATAAACATTTGCATATAAATTGCCTTGAAGAATATGTTATCAAGTCGGAAGGTGGAAGAGATTCTGAATTAATTCTAATCCTACTGGAGCTCTGTAGGTCTGAAGTTTACTACCAAGACAGAATCTCTTGAAAACTTTCAATTTTGTGGCTAGAGTTCTTTGTGCTAAGTTCCAAAACTTTCAACAGCTTCTGTGTGATGGAATAACATCCTCCTAAATATGTCCATATGTATGCATGGCACCTCTTTCCTGGAAAATATATTGGCATTAAAATCTAATGCTTGCAGAGAAGGAAGAGTGTGTTCATCTTTGCATGTGCTGTGAAACTAAATAAGGCCTTGCAACGCTACCTGTGTAAAATATGGAAGCTGGGTTTTTTGGGTTGACCAGCTGAAAATGAGTCCCGTGGCTCCTGGTCATAAAACATCTCAATTTTTTGCAATTTTTCAGCTATTTTACTTGATGGCTTTAAAAATTGAAATGGTCTTTTTATCTAGGTCGCATGGTATTTTGTATCATAGGTTAATGATCTGTAACCAGGACGTTTAATCAAAGATTTTAAAAGAAATAAATTAGAACAACTTCATTAGAGTCAAAAAGCTTTATGTCCATGAGCCCTTCTAACTTTTTTTTGCTAACTTAATTACGTTCTGTGCGTCTCTGCTTAGCCAAATGTACTTTTCATCTGAAGTCACTGGCTAACCTCCCTGAATGGCCACTTAACATTTGAGAGGCACGGAACTATTACTGAAAGCTAAGAGAGTAGCTTGTTGTCAGTCGACTGTTGCGGTGAGTAAGGGGCACTCAGACCTCCCTTTCCTTCTTGGGGTTCATCAGCAAGATTGAATGTGTTTCAGGTACTAGGAGGAATTGATTCTGGTGCTGGTGGCAGTTGACTTTCAGTCAACATCATGGCTATAACATGCAGTTCTACAACAAGCATCTTTGTTCACAGGTCTTGAAGATTAACCACACCCTTTCCCTCTCTCCCTCCCTTCCTCTCTCTCTGTCTCTCTCTTGCTCTCTCTCTCTCGCTCTCGCTCTCTCTCAGACAAGCAGCAAGAGCACCAGGGACTAGGGTGATAGACTAGGGTACTTTTGTATGAGAACGACAGTGATGACAGCTGAGGAGAAACCATATATTATGCAAAAATTAAGAATATGTAAGGAAAAAGCAAATCCTTATAAAAAATTAAAAAAATTAAAATTCTGCTAGGCTGACATCTCTCAGGAGTATTTCCAGTCTGTGCATGGTGGTCATGTTTAGGTATATCTAGTGGAGGGAAACAGTCCCTTCTCAAATATTTCTTGGCTTGTTTCCGATATTTCCATAATTCCTTCTGAATAAGAAAACAATTGATCTGCGATCTCCAAGGAAAAATTAACACCGGTAGTTGCAGTGATTAGTATTTTCATAATAACCTCTAAAGCGTTTCAGACACATCATCTTATTTGATCCTCATAATGCTTCGATGAAAGGAATCCTTCTAATCCCGACGTGACAGATTCAGCCATGAAAACCCAGAAATTAAGTCATCTCAGGACCTCAGAGCTAGACAACGCTGCCTCCCTTTTTGTTACTGTCTCATTTTGATTTGTTCTTTCTGATGATCAAAATAACAGAGGGAGGTGTTTTAATCCCAGGACGCGGACTCTTGTTTCTCCCTGAGGGAAAGACCAGTGCCAGCTTCAGGATCTGTCCTAAGAGCTGCCTTCCCGCTGGTGTCCTGCGATACCACGAATGGGCGTTGGGCGGGCGTCTCTCTAGCACGTTTCAGCTGTGTTTCCTCTGACGGAGTCGAGTGCATTTCAAGAAACGACCCCGGGAAAGCATGACGGTCTCTCCAGCGACACGACGAAGCTGGCATGGACCGCGGTGTTTGCCTGACCGCCACCTTCGACCAGGAAACACGTGTCACGTGTGACGTGTAGGTGGTCATGTCGCAGAGCATCGCTACGATCCATCAAGAAGCAGCCTTAGACTCTAACGAGGCCATTAGCTGTGTCTCCTGCTCTCAGCGCCGGTGAGGATTCGCTTCAACTTTGTGATCCTTCCGGCAAAGGTTCAAAGGCCAAGGATGGCGTCACAGCGCCACAGGGTGGGACCCTGGACCCCTGCGCCCGCTGGTCAGTGCTTGTGGGCTCACCAGGCTCTGGGCACCGCTGGCCCGTGGCTCCCACCTGCAGCCGCTGCAGAGGCTCTTGGGGACGTGGCCGGCTGTGAGCCAGCACACCTGAGCACACGCGCCGGGCGGCCGCTGCACATGGACCACGGTGGCCAGCGTGACCACGACGAGGTAAGAGCACCAGGGGGCAAGGAAGGGGATCCCCGACACCTGGGCTTCCCCAGGCTCCCCAGCCTCTCTGGCCTCGCAGCCTCCGCCCCTGCCGGGCCCCGCCTGGCTGCCCGCCCGGCCTGTGCCCTGGTTCCCTGGGAGGCTAAGACCAAAGAGCCCACCCTCTGCCCGCAGAGAAGCTGCCCAATGCGCGGGCCGGCTTGCGGGTGGGTGCGGAGACGTGACAGCCTGGGGGACGGCCCTATTGCTGGGCGACACGCCACAAGGCAGGGACTGTTGGGGCTAAGGTACGGGCAGCGTCAAGGTCACATAAACCGTCCCGTGCAAACAGGTCACTGACAGCCAGACTGCAGCGTAAAGTGGGGGAGGGGGTGGGCACGAGAGGTAAGATGCCAGTTGGCGGGCGGCATGGTGGTGGCAGGAGCTCGGGGTAGACGGAGAGGTAGATGTGTGTGTGTGAGTGTGAGTGTGTGTGAGTGTGAGTGTGTGTGAGTGTGTGTGAGTGTGAGTGTGTGTGAGTGCGAGTGTGTGTGAGTGCGAGTGTGTGTGAGTGCGAGTGTGTGTGTGTGAGTGTGAGTGTGTGTGAGTGCGAGTGTGTGTGAGTGTGTGTGAGTG
>PVHY01031336.1:0-12754 GCA_004024945.1 Uropsilus gracilis | reverse complement strand
TTTTGTCATCAGTTGCCTGGCATTTTTGCGCCCAGCGCTGTCCCCATGCTCTGCAGCCAGCCTGGAGGAAGACAACGATGCCGTCCTTTCCTGCGCTTTCCTAGTGGGGTGGGAGGACGATCAGTAAGCAATAAGCATAACTCATGTTTGCTATTATTGCCCTGTTCCATACGCGTCTTTGTGAGTATCTGTCCCAAACCGCCATCATTTCTAGCAGTTGCATAATATTTGATGGAATGGTGATATCACTGTTTAATGATGCATTTCCCTGTTGTTGGGTAATCAAATTACTTTCTCCAGTAGGAAGCTTAGAGGCTTCGGAGTCTCATTTCAACAAACAGATGCTGAGAGTCTATTCTGCGGCCCAACGTGGGGGCTGCCCCTCCCACCTTGGGGCCACAGCGCCATCTTCCTTGACCCATGAGCTGGACTCTCTTGACTTGGCTCATACTCCAGGCATGCCCCGACCCGCAAGGGATCATGGGGGACTCCAGGCCAGCAGGACGGATCTTAGACAGCCTCTGCCGTAAAGCCCCCAGCTCACTGACTAGAGCCTGTACCCCAGCTTCCAGTCAGGCACCCAGCCTCGAGCCCAGGTCTCCGGCATCTCTCAACTCCCTGCTCTCCCTGCTACTCCTGCGTCTCTGTCTTCATCTGGGTTCCCCTCATTTCTTGCCTGTTGGCTTTGAATTGAACTCCTGTCGTGGGGCCTATTGATCTGCAGTCTCTGGTGATAATTAGATTGTTTGCACTGGAGGGAGAGGCAGGTGTGGTTGGGGCCTTGCCATCCTCTCCTGACCTCGCCGCTCCTCCTGCCAGTAGTAGAGGCAAGGCCCGGGGCTTTCCTAGGCTGGACTCTTGTGGGCTAGCTGGGCGTAGAGAGAACACAATCTAGGGGGGGAGTCACCCCAACACCTGGGGTCACTGTCCCACCTTCCTCATCTCTAAGGCAGGGCATATTCCATGCTGCTGCCCAGAATCTTCCATGGGACTGAACCCTACTTGTTAACCAGCTGGGCACATTGGCATCAGCTTCCTCCTCTTCCCTGTCTGACTTCCCCACTCTCAGGCCTGTGTTTCCTGAGATTACGCCTCAAAGAGACCACTTGCCTTCAATGCCTTCTCTTAGAACCTGCCTCTGCGGAAACCCATTCAAGAAAATGAAGTCCACAAGGACCCCTGAGGATCCCTGCACCCTGGGGATCTACCCAGGTGTTGATGGGAGTGCAGCACAACATCCCCAAGCCAATGTCCTTTCTAAGCTGAGACCTGAAGAATGTGTGGATATTAGTGGAACCACATGGGCCTGGGGAGAAAAAGGAAGAGTGCTCTAGGTCCAGCTAAGCATGTGCTAAGGTCCTGGGGCAGGAATGCTTGGCTGGTGTGGTAAGACGGAGGCAGAGATGTGGGGAGATGTCCGACCTGAGGATGAATTTGGGGTCTGGCTTTTAACTCTCATTCCTCTTCATTTGGGTTCTCTATACACTGTTTGGAGCCCACTGTGGTCTGACTTCATTTAAATGCATCTGAAATGAAATCTCTAATGTTAACAGTGTTGTCAGATGTGAAGGCCTCATTTCTCCTTGGTTCTTCTTCACAGAACGCTATCTATGAATTTCTGGGAGGATATGAGGATTTTGATTGTTTTTTTTTTTTTTTTTTGGTATGACCACATTATGTTAATTTCCCCATTGTCTTAGGGTATGAGAACATAAAAGCAATAACTCATTTATATGAAGACTGAATGCGCGGCGAGGTTGTCATGGAAACCAGGGGGAAATATTCACATTGGTTTGAGTAAATTGAATAACCCCTGTTAAAAGATTGAACACGGAACTTATTTACCCAATTGTATGGTGTGCAGAAGAGATGAGAGAATCAACATGAAAAATGAGAATTTGTTGTCGTTGTTGTTGTTGGGGGAATGGGCGAGGATGAAGAAGGCAGCGACTGCTTGACTGCTCGGGATGTGTTATTTTTATTTAAACAGTTATTCTCATTCTCTTTCTCGTTGCTCCATTTTCACTGCTCTGTGGGCAGTGGGCTGCTGGGGTGGCATAATGGGGTCCACAGGAAGGTGCAGGGAAAGCTGCTCTGAGGAAAGTTAGCTCAGGGTGTTCGTGGGCCCCCATGCTGAGCCTGAGTCCTGGGGGGTCACTCTCCCTGGGAAACATCCTTTGAGGTCCTGGCCACAGCCGTGCAGGGGATGCTGCTGTTTCTAGCATTTTCCCTTTCACTCTCGGGCGAGGTTGCTTGCTGCATTTCCGCCTGATTTGCAAAAGATGCTAGTCCTGTTTCTTTATTTTTTTAAGGCAAAAGACTTCAGTTCTTCCCAAGTAGCTTCTTAAAAGATAGACATGGCATACAGGCAAGGAGGTGCAGCTAAGGACAGAGGCTGGGTGCTTCTGATGTATGGGGTAACATGGGCCTTGAGAGACCAGTATGAGCTCACCTGTTCCTTGTGAACCGGGAGACCCGATATGCCTCACCTGGTCCCTGGGGACTTTGCTGTGTTGCACACAAGCTTGGGGTGACTTAGGGAAAGATGGGTGACCCTATACTGCAGACTCTCTATTGATCCAATAATCTCCTTCGCTTACATCATCGTGTACCCCATAGCTCTCCCACCACCCTGCCACCCGTGAACTCCCACCAGGATCCCTGTGCTCTTCCCTCTTCTGACTTCCCTCCTCCTCTGCCCCCCTGCTCTGTGCTGTCGTACTGTTGTCCACTTGCGAGTTTTCAAGTCCTTTTTTGGGTTTCTCTGTGTTCCACATGGACGGGAGGCCGTCTAGTCTGGCTCTTTTTCTTTCTGACTGGTTCTGGCTAGCGTGGCTCCTTCCAGCTCTATCCATGCAGCCTGAGGTAGACACTCTTGTGCTGGTGAAGCCTCAGACACTCGAGAGCCAGTTAAGGCCACCAGAGCCACTCGCCTCACTTGTGTAGCTACGAACTGTGGCTGAATGAACGAGCCCAGCTGGAATCATGAGAAGCCTCCACAACTGACCTGTGGCTCAGGCAGCAGGTGGCTGTGGTAGCAATAGAGCGAAGCACTGGCCCTTTCTCCTCCTCCTGTGGCATAAGCGCAGCCACCTCCTATTAAATTCTTCCTGCAAGCGGCTCTTGAATGCACTTGTTGGCTCTGACTTGGAGACTTCGTTCCTTGGGGCACTTGTTGACTCGGAGACACCTGCTCTTGGTCGCAGCCATCATGGGGTTAATGCAGAGATCTGGGGGCTGTACCAGGGCCAGGGTCTGCTTTCCTTGTGAAGCTGATGCTCTAAACCCTACCACCACCTGAGAGAAATGACCAGGTTCCAGGACCTACGTATGTACCTCTTTAGTAGCTAGAGCCAAACGGTTTTCTGAAGTGGTTATACCAACCCGCACTCCTGCCAGTAACACGTGACCATGCGTGTTCCGTCTCATTGTTGGTGCTGCATCAGCGGCTGGAAGAACCTTTCTTCACTGAATCGCTGTGGTGTTTCCGTCATATTTCCTGGACTTCCTCTTTTGTGCCATTGCCACCTTTCTGCCTTTATTATTTGAGCTGTGTAGTAAATACTGATATTTTGTAGTATCAGTCTGTAGCTTGGTTTTCCCTCAAAATTACCTTGGCTGTTTTTGGTTCTTAGCATTTTTGTATATATTTTAGAGTCGTTTTGTCAATTTCTTAAAAAAAATACTCAGCCTGCTGGGATTTTGAGTGGGAGGGCATTGATTCTATAGGTAATGAGGAAGCATTTCCATCTTAACAATATTGAGTTTCCCATGTAATGAACTCTCTCTTCCTTGTGGCCATTTATTTCAGTCTTCTTTCATTTCTCTCAACAGTATTTTGAACTTGGCCTGATCAGGATATTACTGGGTGTGTAAGATAGGGCAAGACTACCCTGTCTTAACACATGGTACTCTTAGTGGGTGGACACGAGCTCTGTGACCTGTAAAATGTGGTGCCCATCAGCAACCGGGGGAGTACATGCCTACATTTAAGGAACACACCTCTTCTGTCTGTATTGACGGCTCCATGCTAGGAAGTCCTCAGAGCAGAATGAAGCCTCTCAACTCCTGGCTGAATGTCCTCATCAAGCTGGACTCACCCTTCAGTACTCTTGTGTCCAGGGTGAACTTTCCGGCTCTCAGAAAGCTACTAACAACTTAAATTCCATGACCTGGGCATTCATTCACCAGCACAGTGTTTACTGAGCATGTACTATAGGGTACATGTTGGTTGCTGATGCAACAGCCATTCCCTGCTCTTTGCCGAGAATTCTCAAAGCCCAGGCCAGCTGCCAGCATGCCCAGACAACATGGCCTCCTTCCTTCCCTGCCACTGAGCCAGGGGTGTGCATCGTCTCCCTTGGGCAGTGACTGGCTTACCTTTGGCATGTGACCCTCTTCTCAGCAGTAAGTCTGGAAAACCTCCCGTGTCCTGATGTTATCGAATTAACCTGCCTGGACCCTCCGTGTTGTGGGCATTTTGAGGAAGGTCTAATCAACCTGTGTCATTGAAATCACCTTTACTTCATCTCTCGTTCCTGGCAACCCAAAACATGTCAGCTGAGCAGGGGACTCACACCAGTCAAGTCAACAACCCCAACGAGCCACAGAAACAAGGTATTTTCTCTATTTTCCCTCGAGATAAAACCACACGTCTTATTTGCTGCTAGGGATGAAGCCCCTTTGGAAACGTTTTCCTGCATTAGTGATTTGGCCAAGTCCTCCGAGTTCCATCCTGTTCCAAACCCACCTGGGCCTGATGGGCTTCAGGGCCTAGAACTCAGGCGCACACTTTCCCCAAGCAGAGCCTGTCCCCCCCCCCCACCCAGTGTGTGGGTCTGGGTGGCATGGTGCTGCTACATGGTCAGTGCTGTCTGCCTTCTTTTCCTAGAGCTAATTAAATGCTTTCCCAGTGCAGTCCAGAACGTCCCCCTCATACACAGGTTCCCAAGAGTTTTGGTCTTTGCTTCAAAAATAATTTTAGAGGGAGGGGAGGAGGAGTGGGTGTTCCGGTGATTTTTAACTGCTCAAAAATAAGAAATCAGCTTTCATGTTGGCAAATTCTGCAGTGCAATCGTGACTCGAAGACCTCATGACAGCATCCAAGCCTACACTTGGCTGTGTCCCCACCCCTCTCCTCAGGGGACATTCCAGGGCAGGTTCATGCCCCACAGATGAATTGAGTGTTTAGGAATGTATTTGGGTTTTATAGATACTGTTCATTTTCATGTCTCTCAATCTGATGGTCTCTCTCTCTCTCTCCCCCTCCCCCTCTTCCTCTCCCCATCCCCTCCCCTCTCCCCTTCCCCCTTCCCCCTTTCTCCCTGCAGCTCATGTCTAAGCGAAAATAGAAAGGTTGGACAATTTAAATATTTCAGATATTTTTACATTCATTTCCACGAAGTCACTTAACCTGCTCAGGCTGTGTCAGAGTTTTGTCTTCCAACCCTTGGTGTGTCTCTGCTGTACACATTCCGCATTGAAAATGAGAGATTATTTTTAATTGGCATTCCCTGGCTTCTAGAAAGGCACCTCTCTCTCATTCTAAGTCAGAGAAGCAAAAAAGCGTCTCTTGCAGCCTTTGATGTCAGGCTGAACTGTTGAAAACCAGTTGAAAAGTCAGGGATCTGAGTCGATTTCATTTTTTATTTGCCTTTTATTGAGATAGAATCGACAGATAACATCGTGCAGCTTGAAAACGTGCAGTGTGATGACTCAAATGACACCTACTTGTGAAACATTATCACAGCAAGATGAGTTAGAGCACCCGTCATCTCACATAGCTACTTTTTCAGGGTGTGGGTGTGAATACTGACTCCAAGCAGCTTTCAGCCACAGGCAACAGCGCTCTTCATGCTAATCACTGTGCAGCCTCCGGCACCAGGCCTTACTCATCCGACAAGTGAAGTTTTCATCTTTTGACCGCCTGGTTCCCATTTCGCCCTCCCTCCAGCCTCTGTTCTTTCCTGTTCCTATTTGGATGATTTAGATTCCAGAGACACACGTAAGTGAGACCGTGCGTGTTCATCTGGGACTTGTTCCACTTAGCATAATGGCATGAGGCCTTCAAGGCCCATCGCATTGTTGCAAATGACAGAATCTCCTTCCTATTGGTGATCGAATGACATACATGTCTAGGCCACGTCTCCCTCCGTTCATCCGTGATGAGCACGCAGGTTGCTTGCACATCTCGGCTGCGGTGAAGGATGCCACAGTGGACACAGCAGCGTGGATCTCTCTCTCAGGCAGTGATTTCTATAAGGGAGCAGGCAGGACTGGCTGCCGATGAAATGGGGTCCTGCTCATAAGATGTGGTGGGGTCTTTCAAGCTGCCTGCTGCTGAGGGTCCCTTGAAGCATGGGAGCACCTGTTGGCTGCCAGACACAAGTACCAGAAATGAACTGAGAGGAGAGATTGCCTAGCAACAGCCGGGGTTTAATGGAGGTATGGGCCATAAGACAACTTTATTAACACAAGAAAGGGGTATTTATAGGGACACAGGGTGAGGGCCTGGTGAATTTTAAAGAAGACAAATCAGAGAGATAATTAACATTTTAAAGTAAAAAGTAATTGAGGAAGGGGTAGAGTAGGCGGGTGGTCCCTAACTTAGATAAGGAAAGTTAATGGGCACCAGTGAGTCTCAGGAGGTGATTTTCCTCATTCAGTCCCTCAGTTCTCTTAGGGATGGTTAACGAGAGGTTTTCCTTATCTAGTTTGGAATGACTCTTCTGGTTTGCAAATGGCACACAGCAAGCATCCCCACCCTGGCCTCAGGAAACTGCTCTGGGACCCACGTTTTGCAAAACTTGGCCTTGTTCCCTGGCTGCACAGGTTGGGCTATAACTGGCGTCTGGTGTGGCATTAGAGTCACTTCAGCGCATCCAACACGGAATTTCCAATGGCATTTCTCTTATTTATGTAGGGATCTGCATGCCACTACAGGCAAGTAGTAGTTTCCCTCCCTCCCCCCCACAACATTCGGTATTTTCTGGAGATTGTTTATTCTTTTAGGGAATTTTCACTGATATTTCTAAAAATACTTTTTTTCCCTCATTTTCATACAACATGGGTCCTATGTGCAGTTATTGTTCCCCTTAGGTATGACCCTCCCCGCAATACTGCACCCCTACACCACCACCCTGCTCCCCCTTTCCCTTCTTTATCTGGAACAGTGTCCTTCCCCTGGGTGAGGCCCTGGGCTCCTGGGACGCAGCAGACCGGGCTGCTCGGATCTCCTGGAGTGACTGAGGCGGGCAGCCAGGATGAGCACGGTAGGAACCTCTTGCAGCGCAGGTGTGTGGCATGGTTCTCCGGGCTCCTAGATGGTGGCACTTCCTGTGGTGGAGGAGACGGTCTCCTTTTCTCCAGATCCCTGTGGTCACTGGGTTTCGCGTCTCTTCATTCACGCTGGCTGCCTCCTTCATCCCGATGTCTGTCCCTTGGTGCTTCTGAGCCTCATCATTCTGGCATCTGGTGCTGGGAACTCAACTCCCGGCAGCTGACAGTGAAGTTCCCTGGTGGGGACAGACTAATATCTGGAGACATTTTTGGTTGTCACCACTGGGGGTCCCGGGGTGGATGCTGCTGGCATCGCATGATTGAGACCAAGGATGCCACTCAACATCCCACAATGCTCAAGGTTGGCCCAGGTAGAGGGGTCCACATGTTACATGCGAAGGGAGAACAGGCTCTCTTCACCACATCCGGGGCTGTGCCCATCTCTGGATGGGATCTCAGAGACCAGGGGAAGATAATCCCTTTATGATTTTATAGCATGTAAAAAAATCCATCCTAGCCGGGCACGGTGGCACGTGTCTGTAATCCAAGCACTGGGAGGCAAGAAGCATGGGATTGCTTGAGTTCGTGGGTTCGAGACTACCCTAAGCAACATAGTGAGATCTGGTCTCAAAAAAGCAGCCAGGTGCAATGGCGGGCACCTGTAATCCCAGCTACCTGGGAGGCTGAGGCTAGAGATTGCTTGAGTTCATGGGATTGGGACTACCCCGGGGAACGTAGCAAGACATAGTCTCAAAAAAAAAAAAAATCCGTTCTGTTTCAGGAAGGAAGAGTCAGAAGAAATGCATCCAGCTGCATAGAATATAAAATAAAAGTAACCAGGCAGCAGACATGTTTTCAAGGACACTCCGCGGGCCAGGGACAGACTGGGGGCCTCTGTTCGTCCGGCGAGGTCAGTGCCTGTGTGCCATCCCAAGTCAGCATCGTTCCGGAGTTGTCTTGTCTCCTTCCTGATTTAGAAAAGGCGGACCCACCTGCTGGCATGAAAAATACCTTCTAGAAGCTACTGGGTAATTGGGTGATATTTCTGGATTTGTCTCCCTGTCTAATGTACATCAGTTCAACTTTTGACTCTTCAGTGCTTTCTGGAGAAAGTAATAATCGGAAACTGAATCGACTTGGTTCTTTCCCTCCCCTTTGCCCTGTATTTGTAAAGATTAATCTTCGGTATCTATGAGCGCTGGGTGATTTGCAGGAACTGCAGCTGCTTTGTCAATATCAGGCCAGGCTCCATGGATCAAACCCTCATTTAGGTGGTGGCTGGCGTCTGCTGGCGACAACCCAGGGCCGAGGGCGGAAGGGACCTGGCCACGAGGGCGGCCCCCTGACCTTGGACTTCCTGCTGTTTGCAGAGCGGCTGTGCGCCGCGCTGGTCCACACTATCAGGTGACAGTGGCGTTGAGGTGGGTGCTGTGGGTAGGTGGCCGCTCTGGGCTAAAGCTGCACTGAGGCAAACACCAAGAAAACACTGGTGGTGCTGCCCTGGCTGGGTTCTGGTCTCTGTTTCCCCACATGGGTCCTCCTGCCGGCGTTGGTACTTTCTGGAGGCCTTGCAAATGCTGTGATGCATCTGTTTGGTCTGAGTGATACAGGGTAGTGACATAGTTGAAAACTGAATAGGTGCCAAATGCCTTGGTGGGCGGAGTCTGAAAAACCAGTGAGAGAAAATGGGGAGCACGAAGCGCGGAAAGGGCGCATAAAAAGGAGCGAAGAGAAAAAAAGGAGAGAAGGAGGAGAGGAGAATGGTGAACTGAGAGAGCAGGCCCATGTGGCCTGCCAGGGGAAGCCCCCTGCAAGAGTGAGCTGGAGGTGGTAAGGAGCCATGGTGGCTGGCAGAATGGCTGGTGTGGAGAGTGTGGCACCGCAGCAAGGCGGCATAGTGAGCTGGTACCTGGAGATGGCCGGGGATTTGGAAAGCTGATTTGTGCATCAGCAATTGTGGAAGAAATTTGAGGATCTTGGAAAAATGGAGCAGCTCGGAACACTGGAGAAGAAGCGAAGGGAAGATGCTGGAGGAAGACTGGACTTTGCAGAGTGCCTGCCTCCAGTTTGGAGGGGCAAAGGGCACCGTCTTGAACATGTGTCTTTGGGACTGAAAATGGTGACTGGGGTGAGATAACTGGTCACTTGTAGCTTTGAGGACTTTTCATTTTTCTTGGTTAATTTCCTTGTAAATAAACCTTGTTGTTAAACTGTCTTGTGACTCTGGCAACTTCTATGTGCGGGTGAGACAGATCTAGTTAAAAAAGCTGGGTGGCAGACTGCATTTTAAAAGGTTTTTTTCCTGTGATTTGCTAGTTGGTGGCTTCTGCCCCCTTTCAACCTGTTATCAGGAGGAGTTATTTGTGTGTATATGGAAGTAAAGTGACACTCACATGTGGGTTCAATCAGGCAGCATCTGTCTTTCTCTGCGTGGCTTATTTCACTTGTGTTCTATGGGTGGATCCCTATCGTTGAAGATGGTGGGGCTCTCTTTTTAAAGGCTGAGTAATATTCCATTGCAGGCATGGCTTTTTGGTCCACTTAGGGGCCACCTGGGTTGTCTCCACGTCCTAGCTGCTGTGAACAGTGCTACAGTGCACATGGGAGTACAGTATATATAAACTGCAGTATATATAATGTAGTATATACATATAGTGGTGTATAAATATATATACATATCTATCGATTTATATCTAACTATGTATCTATCTATGTATCTATGTATCTATTATGTATGTATGTATGTATGTATGTATGTATGTATCTATCTATCTATCTATCTATCTATCTATCTATCTATCTATCTATCTATCTATCTATCTATCTATCTATCTATCTATCTATCTATCTATCTATCTATCTATCTATCTATCTATCTATCTATCTATCTCCCCTGTGGCTAAATACTCACAGATGGGTTGCTGGATCTTATGGAAATTTCACTTTGATTTTTTTGAGGATCCTCCATACTGTTTCCCAGAGTGGCTGCACCAGGGGGGGAGCTCTTACCAACACCGTGTCAGGGTTCTCTTCCTTCCACATCTGTCCCAGCTCTTACTTTTCTTAGTAACATCTAACAACCTCTTAACAAGGGTGTACCTGGGAGTCAGATGGTGAATGTGGCTCAGACATCGCTTTGTATTGCTGGCAGTGTGCTCTTATATAGATGGACCACAGTTTATCCATGGACTTATTTCGGGGTATCTGGTTGTTGCCCATTTTTGGTCAGTTACAAATAGGGCTTTTGTGGACATTTGTGCAAATGTCTGCACATCCACTCATTTCTTTTGGGGAAATCCTTAGGACTAAGGTGACTGGCTCATCTCGTAGGTGTGTGTTTAGCCCTTGAAGAAGCTACCAAATTGTGTTCCATGGGAGTTCTACATCCCCTCAACCATGTATGCAAGCTTTGCTTCCTCCTCATTACCACCACTCCCCCTTGATAGAGTTAGTCTTTTAATGTTTAAGTTCTACTCATTTTGACCTTGTGACCTTGGGATATATAGGATGTATCGTCATACCCCTCCCATCAGCCACCTGTGACATCCTGGTCACCATTTTTGATAAGGTAAAACTGCTTGTTCACAGGGAATTATTTGCTCAACAGAAATCATTGTGGCCTACTGTGTACCAGGCCTTGTGCTGTTCCTAACTGCTCCTGAGTGGGGAGTTGGTGGGGAATGTGACTCAAATCCTGGCTCTGCTACATATCGACAGAGTCAGCTTGAGGGAGAGAGCACCCCACCCTTGATCTGTGAAATGGAGGCCAGGCTAGCACCCCCTCTTTACCTGCTGGGTGGGGAAATGAGCCACTGCTTGCCTGCAGCTTAACGTGCTGCGTTAGCCTGGGGTGATGGGTGCTAGGGACAGTGGTAGACACCTTGTTTTCCCCAGAAAATCCACACCTCCCAGGGAGCTCATACCCACAGCGACAGGAAAGTGAGTCCCCGACATCCCAGGCTGACAGTCAGCCTCACAGGACACCTCCCAGTCCCCTCACCCATCCCAGCTTTGCACACCTGCCTCTGGTCGTAAGGAACTTTCCTGCTCCTTCATATCTGACATCTACTTTATTTTTTTAGAACACAGGTCAGATCTCTCCTCCTCAAGGTCCCTTGCATTATGGTTGCGGTCTGTAGAATGTTTGTCGGTCCAGATCCCTCCTGCTTTGCTGGGTGAGGCTGGTACCGTAGAGCAAGGCATGGGGTTTGGGGCAGGGGGAGGAGCTGCAGACCCTTCATGGGATGGTGGCGGGGGACCACCACAAGGTGGCACTATTGAGCCATTACTATTGGGGAACTCCGTGGCCCATGTGGTTTTCCTTTGTTTTCATTTTCTTCCTTGATGGCCAAACTTGCCAGGATGAATCACACTGGCTGGTCCCATGGTTAACGTAGGTGAGAGTTGTGTCATCTCATAGTTGTGTTAAAAATCACCCTTCTCCCCAATCCCTCAACATAGGCGCATGCATTGCACACACACACACACACACACACACACACATTCACATACTCACACATTCACTCTCACTAGGCTGACTTGGGTAAGGAGCACTTGCCACCATCCTCCAGCCAGAGCTTGTACTTCCTGTGTATACTTGACATTCAACTGCTGCCTCCTCCTCTTTCGGATCAGAGTTTAGATCTGGAATCACAGGGCAGAACACGGGGTCCACCCTGGCCCAGCTGAAGGCCCATCAGTTCTTGTTGAATGTTGGCAACCTATACCCTACACCCTTCCAAGTTATAGGATCCCCACAGCCTGCTGGAAAACCAAAACCCTCAGCTTTGAAGCCACCCATTCTACTTCCAGGCCAACGGAAAGGGAAGCATTAAATCCTTCACTGCCGACAGTCAGTTCTCTTCATTCTTCCTGGATGTTGGCTGGTGGCTGGGGAAGTCGTTTGTCTCCTTATCTTTCGCTTGGCAGGATCTGATTACTCAGCGCCCTTCCTTCTTCTGGTGACCAGTGGCTGGTGTGCAGAGGCCCAGCATGCAGGTGAGGTATGGTGCCTGAGAGGAGACTCAGAGCTTACAGAAAGGAAGCTGGGAGGGGTTCCGTGCTCCAGGCCTCAGCTCTGCTGTCTCTTGCTCTGTCTGTAGAGGGGCTCTGGTGAGCTTCGTGTGGGCAAAGCCTGGTCCCACAGTGTTCTGTGCCAAACACCACAGTGCTGCTGAAATAGCTGACTTAAAATAACCAGATTTTGTAACTGACTATATGCCAAGTGGGATACCACATTGCATTAGATTTTTATACAGACAAGTGGAAGTTGGTGCCAAGGTTGAAGGAAAAAAAAATCAATGGTTTAGACACAAAATTTGTTTTTTTAGCAGTTGAAATGTAGCTCTTATTTTTTTTTTAAATTTTAGGATATAGTCATTCTTCAAGCTACACATCCATCCATCTAGCTACCCATCCAAGCATTCATGCATCCATGCAACCATCCATGCATGTATCCATCCATGCATGCATCCAT
>PVHY01031335.1:0-13350 GCA_004024945.1 Uropsilus gracilis | reverse complement strand
TCTCCTCTCCTCTCCTTCCCCCCTCTCTCTTCTCTCTCTCTCACACACCTAATAACAGGAGTAGAAGGTCTGGTGAATCAGTATTCGTTTTTTTCTGCAATGAGTTGGGTTCTGAGAAGCTGACCTGGATTGCTTTGTGGGGTAAAAGGGTAAGGAGCTAAAAGCTTCAGGGAATCTATCAACAACCAGTCAGAAGGAAGAGTGAGCAAGGCTCCATACTTCTTGAGAGATAAAAGAAGACAGTTACAGAAGACAGTCTTTGGGAAAGAAAGAAATATTTGAGAAAAAAGAAATGTGGGATTGGGTCACTGAGTAAGTTCTCTGCTATGGGTGTTTGTGTGTGTGTGTGTGTGTGTGTGTGTATTATAACCTATTATAGGTATAAGGGTTGAGAGGACATTTTTGCCGATCCCTCTAATCTCTTTTGGGACTGGTCAAGCAATCAAATTAACAAGGAAAAAGACATTAATTATATACTTAGGGAGAATTTACCTGGATGCAGAAAGTCAGTGGGGTAAAATGTGCTGAGATGGGTAAAGCAGTATTCATTTAAAAAAAATCTTCCCCCAAAAGTATGGAGGGAGTTTGGATGGTTTTAATGGAAACTAAAGGAACAGTTCAACACAACGCATTTCAGACAATAGTAGGAGAAAAAAGTCTATTTTCAGGCAATTCTTCCCATGTTCAGTCCATTCAATATACCAGTGACAAGTTCCTTAGTTACTAACACTAGAAACCCGTGAAATGCCTGAGATTCTTGCCTCACTTCATTCTTTTGTATGTAATCTAACAACCATCTCACTGCTGGTTGTAAAGAAATCATTGCTTGCCTTCAAATCCACTCAGTTTTTGCTTCATGGTACTCAGTTCTCTGAATTCACATTTTTTTCCTTTGGAAGAGAAAGGGGACTTGCTTCTTTTCTGTTCTCTTCCTGTTTCTGTCAGTTTCACCCAGGCAACAGTTCTTCATGCTGGCAACAGTAGTTTCAACTACAGACTTACCTCCATACCACCAGAACAAACTTCACACTCCCCCAAGACACCACTACCAGCTACCAGTAACCCTCCTCAGAGTGCTGAGTCCCAGTGTTGTAGGGGGCATCTAGCTAATAAGGTACCATTTTAAGATAGGCAGGATTTTCTCCTCAGGGTGGGGGTTCCAGTTTTGTTTGAACCTATTAATTCTAAATTTGGTCCCTCCCTCCCTCCCTCCCTCCCTTCTTCCCTTCCTCCCATATTTTTCTTGAGACTATGTCTTGCTATGTTGCCCAGGGTAGTCCTGATCCCACAGACTCAGGTGATCCCCACCCTCAGTCTCCCAGGTATCTGGAATCACAGGCACCTACCACCGCACCCAGCTGCTTTTTCTAGAACCAGATCTTGCTATGTTGCTTGGGGTAGTCTGGAACTTATGAACTCAAGTGATCCCTGTCCTCTTGCCTCCCAATGCTTGGATTATAGGCACACACCACCATGCCTGGCTTATTTCCCCCTTTATTTCTTACAGTTACTACTTTTCAAATTTCCAAAACTTGTGATTATCTCCAATAACTCTATATTCATTTTTTCAGTTAAGATAGCATTTATGGTTTTGTTTCTTTACTGAATTCTAATAAGGAAAATGGTTCCAGGAAACACTTTTGAGAAAGAAAATTTTAGGTTGGCTTAGTCATATACTTAGATTCCAGTGAAATGAGCAACTTGGTACAATAGGGTGCGGTAACATGAAAAATAAGCAACTTGCTACACTTAGTCATTTGTGTTGAATGCCTACTAAAGCAAGTGCTTTGTAGCCATATTTGACTATTTTATAATAATGGTGGCTATTTGGAGCAGTTGTAACCAATTAGATTCTGTTGAAGTTAACTGGATTCAGTTCTAGCTGGTTTGAGCTGGTCCCAGCTTGTTGGAGCTGGCTGGAGCTATTTCCACGTTGTCTGAACTGGTTGTAGGTGACTGTAGTTAGTTGGAGGTGTTTGCACCTGGTACAAGCCTGTTGAATTGAGTTGGATCTGGTTGCAACTAGTTATAGGTGTTGGAGCCTGTATGTATGATTAAGTTGGATCTAGCTGGAGGCTCCTAGAGCCAGTTTCAGCTTGTTTAAGCTAGTTGTAGCAGGTTGAGACTGACTGGATTCAGTTCCAACTCATTCAAGCTGTTCGTAACTGGCA
This sequence comes from Uropsilus gracilis, assembly GCA_004024945.1. Classification (NCBI taxonomy): domain Eukaryota; kingdom Metazoa; phylum Chordata; class Mammalia; order Eulipotyphla; family Talpidae; genus Uropsilus; species Uropsilus gracilis. The sequence goes on along the minus strand of PVHY01031335.1, from coordinate 11,179 downwards.
TAAGCCTGGGATCCAGAGGGAGTCAATTTGATGTGACTGTGGTTGGTTGAATCTGGTTTGTGTTGGTTTGAGCCAGTAGGATACAGTTGTATACAGATGGAGATGTTTGGAGTCTGTTAGATCCAGTTGAAACCAGATCCTGTCAGTTTGAACCAGTTGGACTAGGTTTGAGTTGAGTTTGAGTTGAGTTGGTTCTGGTTTGAGATGTTTGAGTTGGTTGGGTTGGAGCTGTTTGAGTTGGTTGAACTGGGTTGAGCTAATTGGAGCCATTTGCACTGGCTGGCAGCCTGATTCACTCAGTTTAGGCAGTTGTAGCTGGTTGAATCTGGTTGTAACCAGTCCCAGTGAGTTTGGGCTGGTTGTCGTAGGTTGGATCTGACTAGAACTGATTCAATCTTTTTAGAGCTGTTTAGATCATGTTAGAGCAGACTAGGGAAGGTTAGAGCTGGTTGTATCTAAATGGAACATGTTGGTTATGGTTTTACATGATTTGATCTGGTTTGAGCTTGTTGTAGGCACTTGTAGACAGTAGAAACTGGTTAGTGCTTGTTGTAGCCAATTGCACTCAGAGTTGGTTCAATCTGATTAGAATTGTTTAGAGTACATGAGAGCAGACTAGGGAAGGCTGGATGGATTTTGAGCTGGTTGGATCTGTCTGGAGCCTGCTGGATCTAGTTGGAGCTGGTCTGAGCTGTTTATAACTGGTTGGAGTCATTTGGAAGTGGTTTCAGCTGCTTTGAGTGGGTTGTAGTATTTGGAGCAGGCTGAAGCCAATTGGAGCTATTTGGAGTTGGTTTGAATCAGGTGGATCCTGAATAGGATCTCACCAACATCATAATAAAAAAAAAATACTCAGATATGTTCACTACAATTCAAGTAGTGAACTGATGTAAGTTTCTACCAAAATAATTTGTAACAACTCCATTATACATGTGGAAAATGAGACATCATATACTTTTATATATAATAACTTAGTTTCCTCATGTGCAAAATCTAGTATTACTTTCTTCATAGGGTAACTGAGAACTTTAAATGAGCAAATGGCATTGGACAATGCCAGCCACATAATAAGTTTTAGCAATGGTTAGTATTGTTAAAGTCTAATATTTACTGCAAGACTGTTTTCTTAAAGTCTTTCTCTGTTACTGTCCTCTCGGTACTAGGTTTCTTTTTTGCTCACTTCTATATCCCTTGTGTCTGCTTAGAGCAGTGACATATGCTGGATGCTCAGTCAACATTTCTTGAATGAATGAATGATAATTCATGTTACAAAAAACAGAATTTATAGCTAAAAGTTTTTTTTTAAATATGAAAAATATTTTAAAAATTACACTACATAAAAATGCTAAACATTTAAGTGGTAAACTATGGTGATAACTATTAACATGATTAAGACTCTTAGAAAAGAAAAACTATTGAGGTTGAATTGTTGGAGAAGGGGATCATGAAAAAAACTGACCTTAAAGTATGTATAGGATTTGGAGGGATGAATGGAGGGATGAAGAGACTGTTTAGTACAAGCTGGGAGAATAGTGTTTAGATAAAGGTATATAAGGAAGTATGGGCTATCAGTCTACTTGGCAGATGTGTGATGAAGAGTATCAGGAAATCTTATTATAAATATGGTATACACAAATCATGGAGAGACCTGACAGATAAAAGAGTCGGGACCAGAAACCACAGAGAAAAAGGAAAATCTTGGGCAGGGACATTTTGGAAAGATTCCTTCCTACAACTGTGAACCAAGAACTGTTATTGGTGCTGTAGATTTAATGGTGATCAAAACAAAGCATTAACAGAAAGGTATTTGACCTCTTGTTTTCTGAGATCTCCTGGGCTTTATGATTTTGTGGTTTGAGTGATGGTTATCTCCCAACAAGTTTATAGATAACCAGGTATATTACTAATTTCAAATTAAATGAACTCTATAGTCAAGAATGCTAATTATATTTACCTTATGGTTTCATGTAGTTTGTTCAGATGGAAAGAGAACATATTTAGAAATACATGCAATTCATTTTCAGGGGTCTATCCTAAACCTATAAAGACAACTTACATTAACCTCTTTATCAAAGAATTTTCTTCTTCTTGGACACATTTTACTTTGTGGAGGGTGCATTGTCTAATTTATTTTCTAAGTGATGAATGCATTAGATGGAAATTTATATCCATGGGACCAGTAAAAAAAAAAATCTTGGCTATATAACTACATACCTGATGAAATAAACAATTACTCTTTTTAACAGTTTCTCGTACCACTCACTAGGGGTTATTCATGTGAAAACCTAAAATTAAAAATAAGAAAAAGCAGCTGGTTCATGATGATTTTGTTAGGAAAATTTCAAATATACAAAACCCAGATGGTTGGCATAGAATAGTACAGAAAATATCGCTGAGTAAATATCAAATGAATAATCCTCGCCATTGAGAATTTCTGTCCACTTTCATTGCACAAAAATTAGAAGAATGAAGAATAGTGCATGCAGAACATGAACCAAATGTCTGGAAAGATGGAATGTGATTTGAAAATTCTAGCAACAAATTGTTTTCTGTATTTAACTACTGAATTCAATTATTTTACAACTTGGGAGCTCACTTCAAAGAGTGTGACAGGGCCAGGCACGGTGGCTCGTGCTTGTAAGCTTCAGCCTATGAAACGGCCGGGGCTAGGGATTGCGGTTCGAGCCCCACCTGGGGTCCGTAGCGAGACCTAGTTCCAAAAAAATAGCTGGGCGTGGTGGCGTGCGCCTGTCATCCCAGCTACCTGGGAAGCTGAGGCTGGGGATTGCTTGAGTCTGTGGTACCCCGGGCAACGAGAGCCTGCGGTTCCACAGGCAAAAATAGCGAGACCTAGTCTCAAAAAACAAAAAACAAAAAACACAAAAAACAAAAAAAAACAAAGAGTGTGACAATACCCTCCTTAAAAAATGAATTAGAAATCTGAACAATAAAAAAAGAGAAGACTCACATTACTGAAAACAGGAATTAAAGAGTTACCAACTTTATAGAAACAAAGGGGCTGTAAGGGGCTACTTTGAACCTGCCAGTGAATTAGATAACCTAGGTGAATTAATAGAAATATACAAACTACTAAAATCGAGCTAAGGAGAAATATGAAATTTGAATAGGAAGTATAACAAGAAATTGAATGAAAAATCAAAAACCTTTCTACAAAGAAAATCCCAGTTAGATGACTCCCCTAGTGATCTTCTATCAAAAATGTGGGGATAATTTAACACAAATCCTTCACAAACTCTTCCAAAAAATATTGGCGAATATATTTATTCTATGAGGCCCAACTCATTCTATGAAGCCAGCACTACCCTGAAACCAAAACCAAAGACAGCACAATAAAATAAAAGCTGAACATCCCTAAGAATATAATCACAAAAATCTTCATGAAATACTAGCAAAATGAATACAGTAACATAAAAAGTACTAAACATCATGGTGAATTAGGGTTTATCTCAGGAACTCAAGATTGGCTTAAGATATGAAAAACAATCTATATAGTACATCATATTGATAGGGTGTGCTCCCCCCTCAATTGTTTTTTGTTTAAGATTGCAGATTTTAAGGACAGGTAATGTTAAAATGGGGAAATGACTTTAGCTGAAATTTTTTTTTAGGGGGATGCAGGGGGAAGAAAGAAGTGAAAGAGTTTAGGTGAAACAGATTTTTTAAAAAGCGGAAAATCAGGGTATATAAAGGGTGTGCAAACAAAGAGAAAGATTTGATTTGATTTAAATGGGGGGAGGCAGATTTGAATATGGAGACTGGATAGAGAGAGAAGTTTAGTGGAGGAGAGATGGGAATTGGCTATCTTGTAAAGATGTGAGCCATGTGAGCTTGGCTATGTGGCCACCGAGGGCTTGTAACAACCCTCGGCTGGCCTAGGCTGGCAGCATGTGTGCTGAAAGCAGTTAAGGAGTTTGCAAATTTAAACTCTGTGTTGGAGTTTGTTTTGCTGAGTTTAATTTGTGTCCGAAAGAGGCTGTGCAAAAGTTAAGCCTGAGAAGAAAGTGAACTTGGCTAGTTTAGCACCATGGAGTTTTTGCTACCTGAAGGTGACAAAGAGAAGACAGCGTAAAAGACAAAGAAGAGCATTCAAAGAAACATGTCTTTAAGCATCTGGAGATGGACTCTGTCTAGACATTGGTGAGACGATTAGGACTGAGAGACTGAGGATATTTGGGGCAATCTAAAAAAAGACTTTAGACAATACTGAGAAAGGGTTTAGACAATGTTAAAGTATTCTAAGTCTTACATGTTTCTTTTGTAGTTAATAAGATAATTAAAAATTACTGTTAAAAATAAATTAGTCTGCACTGCACTGATTATCTTGCATTGGCTTGGTATTTTGGCTGAGAAGGCTGGGGATGGTGATAAGGACCTACGAGTAAAAAGTTTAAACTGTATATTAAAGTTTTTCTTTTCTGCAGTTTCTAGAGCTAAAAGCAGAGAGCAGTTAGCTGACTTTTACATATTAATGGTAAAGGTGATCAGTAAAAATGCTAATAAAGAGTGTGTAGCCTGCTTTGTAGAGAGTAACAAACAGATAGCTGTATCTAGTTAAAGTTAAAGGTAATTGCAGTTAAGTACTGTTTGTAGCCTGCTTTAGAGAGAGAAGCAGGCAGATAAAGGTAAACAGTTAGTCAAGTCAAAAAGTCTTCATTTTTACCCTGTTTCAATATCTTTTACAATTGATATTTATTATCCATCAGAATACAGTGTATACTATATTAATGTAGTGACAAAAAGCATATGACAATTTCAATAGACAAAGAAAAAGCATTGATGTGATTCAACAACCTTTCTATAACTAGGAATAGAAAGGAACTTTTGCAACCTCATAAAGGGAATTGCATTTTAAAACCCCAACCTACAAACCTACATAATATTTACTGGTGACTAAAACACTAAAATCTTTCCCCATAATGTCAGAAATGAAACAAGACACAATGTCTGCTCTTACTATTTCAACTAAGTATGATACTAGAGGTCCTAGCCAAGGTAGTTAGGAAAAGGAAATAAAAGGCATGCAGATTAAAAGGAAGAAGTAAAACTATTTCTTTAAAAAAAAATAATATACATTTTTATTGAGTAAGTTTTGTTTACATTTGCCTTTTGGGTGTTCCTTCCTCCTTCTCCATCCCACCCCCCTGGTCTCTCCATCTCTTCTTTCACTGCCATTTATTGTTTAATTTTTAGTCCCTTGGGTTCTTCTTTCCCGTAGCAATGTCCTTTTGTTCGGTGTGGACGTGGTTTCCTGGGACACAATGGCCTGTGCTTAGTTTTCCAAATGTCTTTTTGCTGCAGGCCTCTAGTTCACACATGATTGTGTTCTTTTAGTGCCTCCTCCTTTCTGATTAGCTGCTCTGGCCCATCTTCTGTCATATTTTGCTCCTTCTTGGTTTTGTAGTTCTGGTTGCTGGCGTTGGGAGCGTTTTTCCCAGCCAAAGTTTGTGCACCAATTTTTTTGATAGAGATAGGCCCTGGCAGATGGTTGGTCCATTTCATCCTGTGGCTACTGCCCGTCTCTGTGGCTTTCCTCACCCCCTAAAGTGGGAGGGTCCTTTGATCACGCTGAAGGCAATTCTGATCGGGAAATTCCATTTCCATCCTTGTAGATCACAGTGGTTGTATTTCTGAGGTAGTTCGTCTCTATAATCAGTCTTATAGTCCTGTGTCCCATGGATCTGATATGTTTGTTGTTCTGGAATACTTCATTGTTTTTCAACTCTGTATTTGTGTGCAACTGCCATTGAATTGCTGATTTAGTTGCTTCTGGTGATGGTTGACTGGATTTGGAGAAGACCAGAGGGAATGACCCCTACCACCCACAACCCTCCATCAACCCTCCCCCACCCTCAGTCATGTGGGCTGGGGGGGGGGGGCTCAGGGCCTGGCAGCATGGCTGAACCGGATGTGGGGGCAGGGTTGTAAAACTATTTCTATTAGCCTATGATGTAATCTTGTATATATAAATTTTAAGAAGTTCACAAAAAAGCAATCAGAGATAACAAATGGTTTAAGCAAGTTTGAAGGCTACAAAGTCAATGTACAAAAAATTCGTTGTGCACTGCCAGTTCAGTGAAGAATAGTCTTTTTAAAAACTAGTGTTGGAATGACTAGATCTCCAAATGCAAAAGAATAAATTTGACTCCTCTCACCACATACAAAAGTTAACTCAATATGGATCACAGACCTAAGTGTAAAAGCTACGACTATAAAACTCCTAGGATAAACGTAGGAGTAAATTTTGTGACCTTGGATTAGGCTAGTGTCTTACATATGACAAAATGTACAAATAGCAACACTAAACTTTTATGTTTCAAATGATGATATCAAGAAAGTGAAAGAACAGAATTGCAAATTACATCTGAGATTTGTATCTAGAATATGTAAAGAACTCAAACAACTTAGCAATAAAAACAGTTAAACATGGCAAAAGATCTGAATAGACATTGCCCCAAAGATAAGATGTACAAATAACCAATAAGCACTGGAAAAGATACTCAATATTAACAGCCATCAGGAAATTTTAACCAAAATTATAAAGAAAAAACACTTCACTCACTGGTATGGCTATAATAAGAAAGAGAGTAGCAAGGACTGATGAGGACATAGAAAAACCGGAACCCTAATACATTGCTTTGGGAAAGAGGAAGTTTTCTCCCAAAGTAAAACTGTTTTCATATAACCAATTTCATATAACCTACCAATGCCCAAGATAATAAAAATATATGTTCATACAAAAACAGTGTTATTCATAACAGCCAACAAGTTGAAACAGCCCATATGCCCATCGACTCCATACAGGAGAATTTGATCTTCAAAAAGAACGGTACTGATACATGCTACAATGCTACAACGGTACTGATAAACCACGAAAACAACATGCAAAATCACAGAGGTCAGACACAAAGATCAGATCTTGCGTTATTCCACTCAGAATACAATCCAAAATGGTAATACATAAGAGACATTAAGTAGATAAGTACTTGCCAAGGGCTAAGGCATGGAAGGAATGAAGAGTGATGGCTTATATGGGATTTCTCTTTGGGAGGATAAATTGTTCTGGTTTATTCTCCCGAAGATGGTGGGGATGTTTGCACCACTCTGTGAATATGAAGTCATTAAATTGTTCATTTTAAAAGGGTGAATTTTATGGTTTGCCAGTTATATCTAATAAAATTGCTATAGAAAAATGAAAGAATAAAACTCCTATAGATCTTGTCACAGGAATTTGTATTGAAAAATAGAACTGCTTTCCCCCAAAGTAATATTGACTGCTATTTACTTGAAATGATGACTAAATGTAAAGCTGAAATGACATTACAGTTAAATTACACATATATTTGAGACATTGCTCTGTTAATATCTCATTTCTGATTAAGTTTACCTTAAAATTGAAAATATTCTTAAATGAAAACTTTTCTGACCATGTTAGTATCCATATGTGAAATTCTCAATACACAAAAATTAAGTGCATATTTGAAAAGGTGTTCAGTATTTTCCTATGTTTAAAAAAATGAATTTCTAACATGAGAGAGGAGAGGAGCTGGACCAAGCACCTGAGGAAGTCTGTCCCCAGCATAGAATGCCTCCGCTGCCAGTGGCTGAGAGTTGGACTCCCAAACCAAGATATCAGAACTATACAGCACACAAGCAGCATCACATGACAGACACCAGAAAGGATCCTGGAGAAGCGTACCACATTTGCACTACCAAAAGTTTCTGACCTGCCTGGCCTGACTATCCACCTCAGTTACACCTGGAGATCCAAGCAGTCTGGTCTGTTGCTGTCCAGGAGTGCAAGCTCACACCCAGGTGAAAAAGGAAAGAGAAGACCAGTGGGCCAAACATGGATCAATGACTTACAGCTAGAGGAGTTGGAGTGACCAGAAAGGGGAAGCAGGGAAAAAAGGGAAGGATGGGGAAATAGAGGGAGAATATGGAAGGGAGGGCCATACCTAAGGGGAACAATCATCATACAAATGTGACCAATACTGTGTGAAAATTACAAAATTAAAATTTTAAAAATTAAAAAAATCAATTTCTGATCTTTGAGCATTTCCTAAGTATCTAGTCAGTTTTTAAAGACTATTCACTCTTTCTTCACTGATAGCTGGGCCAAACAAAATAAAAATCAAAGAATAATGAATTTTGGGGAACTCTATATTTGATCAGTATTTAACCCATGATGAAACAATTAAATAAAGATTTCCAAGTTATGCTATTTACACACTTTAGTTTTTCCAGAATGAATTTTTAAAAGACTGCCTAAGTATGAATGTTAATGTACAGAAGGCTGTGGGCCTCAGTTTAAAAAAAAATCTTTCATTCTTTGCCTCTTCTTCCACATATTCTATATAGTAGTGAGATTACTCAGGAGTTCAATTTCATTTGCTATTTTTATGTAAAATATTCCTAATCAAAAAGACAAAGGTATGTGATCACTGAAGTTGACTAAATGTTTGTATGATATAGTTAAGTACAATGATGTCAGTTTGTGTTAATGACACAAGGGACTATGTTAAGTTGTTAATAAAAGTAAATAGGTACCATAGGGTTTTATCCTTAAAGTCAGATTATATTATAGGTAGGGTTGCCAAATTTAGTAAATACAGAATTAAAAATATTAAATACTCAATACAATTTGAATTTCAGATACACTATGAATAATCATTTAATTATAAGTGCTACATAGGATATATTTAAGTTAAAAATGATTTCCAGTTAATCAGAAATTCATATTAAACTCTATCTTACATCTTATCTGGCAATCTTGGTTATGGGAACAAGGAGAGATTTTATGTACTCTCCTTACAAAAAGTTATCCAGATTAACAGTAAGATATAAACAGGTTGAGTGGTACTACATTTTTGTTCTGGCTGATCATTGAACAGTTAAGGAAGTTTCCAGTAAAGTCCTAAAATTGAACTGGCATGTGACCAAATTCTGTTAAATTTTTAAGCAGAGGTAAATGGGACAGTTCTTCCCAAGATCAGGAGAAATCAAGTCACATTTAAAATTGTGGGAAAAAGATAAGTACTTCAGATAAGGGGGGAGAATGGAGGGTCACATACATTGTCATAAGGCCTCTTCAACCTATCATGGTGGTGCTCATCTCCCCAGTCCCAGGCAAATAAGGTATTATGGATGTTCTAGTGATTGAAAGGAGTCAGAGACTCTCTTTGAATGTGTGGACTAGGTCAAGCAAAGTAACAGGGAGACAAGTTACTGGCCAGGAAATTGTCTCTCTTGGAATGAAATACAGACACCATAAACACAATACATTAAAAAATGAAGTTACTACCTTCCCCTTCTAATTCCTCTGCACTTCTTAAGTTCCTGTATTCAACATATAATTGAATGGCCACTAAGTGTGGCATGGGGTTGGTCCAGGACACATATACTCATGAGCAGGAGAGACATGGTCCCTGCTCCCCAAGAGCTTACAGTTGAGTGGTGGGACACTGATGTAATCATGAAAATAAAATGCTTAATTACACATTATGATATGCTATGAAGAAAAGTTGTTGGGTGCTAAAAATCATTAATCAACTTGGCATGCTACTATGATCTGTACAGGGTTATTTTATTAATGCTCTGAAGCATCCTGAGAATTAAGATTTCTTAAAAGAAAGCTCCATACATTTTCCTGTTAGAGACAAAGTGGTCTATTAAAACCATAACTTCTGGAATTGGTGAAACTGTTAAACTCAGCAAAATTTGTTAAATAATGCTGACTTTTTTTTTTTTTTTTTTTTTTTGAGACTAAATCCGCTATTTTTACCTGTGGAACTGCAGGCTCACGTTGCCTGGGCTACCACAGACTCAAGCAATCCCCAGCCTCAGCTTCCCAGGTAGCTGGGATTACAGGCGCACGCCACCACACCCAGCTGTTTTTTTGGAACGAAGGCTCGCTAAGTGCCATGGGCGGGACTCGAACCGCGATCCCTGGTCCCGGTCGCAGCTTCCTAGGCTGCCGCTTACAGGCATGCGCCACAATACCCGGCCTAATGCTGACTTTTTAATTAAACTCACTTGACTATTCGTTGCTAGTGTGATTAATTGATTTTGCTTGATGGGTCGTCCATGTTCACGGAGATATGCCATCTCTGGTGCAGGGGATGTAATTCCATTAAATTGAAAGGGTAGAATTATTCGAAGGGCTATTCGAATGGCTTATAGTTTAATGGCAGAGGATATCATCTGAGAAAAGCTATCGTACACTAAAAACGGGACTTTTTATCGTTATCCGGTGGAATTCCAAAGCATTTAACATAGTCTCCTCACTGGGGTCAATTGGGAGGCTTCCACCCAACTGAAGAGTCGCTACGCCTGGCTTGGCACTCAGCTGCTGCTTAACAGCTGTAAGCCTGTTGAGCTCCACACTCAAGAACTTCAAGAGGCGCTCACGGCACCAATTAAATAACATATATTGCTATTTTTCAAATAATGGTTGAGTACGGGTAGAAGTGCTTTCTGCTCCTTAGAGCTTTCTACTCGGTTTTGGCAATTTTCTCACTTAAAGTCTTTCTGCATCTCTTTTTTCCCATGTACCACTCTTACCTACCAGAGGAAAGAATTTCGGAGGCGGGAGAGGTAGCGCAATCTACTTCTGGGGGGGCTGGGGAGAAAGGTCGAGTGTACTAACAAAATCGCCAAGGAAGCTTCCTGCACTGTGCAGCCTCAACTTCTGCATCCCTTCGCTTAGACAGTGCTCCGAACTGCGGCGAACACAGGACGACCTTCCACCTCTTTACCACCTCGACGGAATTTTCCCGATTAAAGGGGGAGAAAGAGTGGAGACCCGAACCCGTGCGGGCACTGGGCCGGGTGAGGAGGGCGATCCCACAGTTCCGTCGCCACTTGGATTATTACGCGCTTTCAACTTCAGAGCGCGACGCTCAGGGGGCGGCACGGGGTCTCGGGCCGGCACGAGCCGGATCCCGGAGCGCGGAGCAGCCGCGGCGGGAAAGCTGAGCCGCCGCCCGCGGTCTCGTGGCTCGCCGCCCGTGGCGGGGGAGGGGCAGCCGCCGCCCGTGTTCTCCCGGCTCGGCAGCCGGCGGAAGGGCCGCGCGGCACGGAAGCGCGGCCGCAGCTGAGGATCAGCTGCTGGAGGAGGCGGAGAAGGGGAGGGAGGAGCCTGGGGCGTGTGTGTGTGTGG
>PVHY01031334.1:0-12726 GCA_004024945.1 Uropsilus gracilis | reverse complement strand
AAGGAAGGAAGGAAGGAAGGAAGGAAGGAAGAAAGGAAGGAAGAAAGGAAGAAAGGAAGGAAGGAAGGAAGAAAGGAAGGAAGGAAGGAAGGAAGAAAGAAAGAAAGGAAGAAAGGAAGAAAGGAAGAAAGGAAGAAAGGAAGAAAGAAAGAAAGAAAGAAAGAAAGAAAGAAAGAAAGAAAGAAAGAAAGAAAGAAAGAAAGAAAGAAAGAAAGAAAGAAAGAAAGAAAGAAAGAAAGAAAGAAAGAAAGAAAGGCTGCAGGGCACATCTGGGGGCAGGGGTGGACCTGAAGCCCAGAGCCACACTGGATATTAGAATCTTGTCTTCCATAGTCGGGTGTGGGGACACACATGTCCCCTACTGTTTCATGGGGGGGGGGGGGGAGGCTGGAAAAGATAATACTGAGCCTGAAGGAATAACGGTGGGATTTTTGACATACTGACCCCAGGATGGAGCAGGGTTTTCTGGAATGTGTGAGAGGACCCTTTCTAGAACCAAAATCATATCACATAGATGTCGCCTACTCTTAGCCCAGCCCCCAAATGCAAGGAGTCGGTCCCCCCAAAGTGCTGCTTGGTCTGTTCCACCTGTAGGATCAGCCTTGGCCTGGAGAATATTCCCAGAAAAAGAAGGGCGAAGGAGAGCTCCACAAGGAGGACATGACTGCGTTTGCAATCTGGTGTTGAGAGGTAGGTTCCCTGGGGCTGAGGCTGAGCTGCCTTGCTGTACACTTAGCACCCTCTGGCTGTAAAAAGGTAATTGCAAGTCCTGGGGAACAGAGAGGACCTCGGGGTACAGAGAGCACAGCAGCCCTAAAACAGCCCAGCCCTTGGGTGATGACCATTTGGCAGGCGAGAATTCTCCCACTGAACCACCCATGCGGGTGATGACCATTTGGGAGTGAGCACTTTCCCAGACTGGAGGTCCCGAGGCTGACTTGGAACCTCCAAGTCTGAGGACAGCGTTTGGATTCCTCACTCCTAGAATCAGGATGTGTTGTGTTGGGATTGGGTGCCCATGTTGGGAGGACAAGTGTTGGAAGGACATTGGGTACCCAGGTGGGAGGACAAGTGTCTCAGCACATCTGGGGATGGCAGGTCCCTATATGGCTGAGTGCAGTCTGGGGAGAAAGAGCAGACACCAGTTTTTAGGGTCCACGATGCTGGATGTAGGATTCAGTTTCTTTTTTTTTTTTTTTTTTTTGAGACTAGGTCTCACTATTTTTGCCCGTGGAAACGCAGGCTCTCGTTGCCTGGAGTACCACAGACAGACTCAAACAATCCTCAGCCTCAGCTTCCCAGGTAGCTGGGATTACAGGTGCGTACCACCACACCCAGCTTTTTTTTTTTGGAACTAGGTCTCGCTACGGGCCCCAAGCGGGACTCGAACCGCGATCCCTAGCCCCAGTCACTTCATAGGCTGAAGCTTACATGCACGAGCTACTGTGCCCAGCCTGGATTCAGTTTCTGTTTCCCAACACCAGGGCTTCTCCCCAACTTCCCTATAAGGCGGGAGAAGGAGGGAAATGGGGTGAGCCAGCTGAGCGCCCTGTCTCTCAGATAGGAAGTCAGAAAGTGCAGATGGTCAAATTCAGGAATGTTATCTTTGTCAGAGCGGAAAGCCCCCAAAGTTGGTCAAGTATTGACGCCTGAAAGTCATAGAATCCATAAAAGCATGTCTATCAACTTTGAAGTGGGTAATAGGAACTTCTCATTTCATTCTTTAACGTGACCTTACGTGCCCTTAACCCCAGCATCCACTCCCCGAGCTCTGGAGGGTAGCAGGAGTCCTACCCACGAGTGGCGGGATGGTGAGTGGGACTGGTCAGTCGTGACAGCGAATTGATGGTTGAGCTGCAGCTGGGCTGGGATGTGGGATGGAGCTGGGCCGGGGTAAGGACTGACATGAAGGTCAGAATGATGGATGGGGATTAGGGTGGTCAGAGTTAGGACTGGATGCAGGTTAATAACAGTTGGGCCGGGCACGGTGGCTGGTGCCTGTAAGCTTCAGCCTATGAAGCGGCCAGGGCTAGGGATCGTGGTTCAAGTCCCGCCTGGGGCCGTAGTGAGACCTAGTTCCAAAAAAATAGCTGGGTGTGGTGGTGCGCGCCTGTAATCCCAGCTACCTGGGAAGCTGAGGCTGGGGATGGCTTGAGTCTGTGGTACCCCAAACATTGAGAGCCTGTGGTTTCACAGGCAAAAATAGTGAGACCTAGTCTCACACACACACACACACACACACACACACACACACACACACACACAGAGATTGGGGTGGGATGCAAGTTAATAAAAGGCTGGGATGGGATGCAAACGGGTGAGGTAGGGTAGGGATGGAGACTGGAGTTGGGCAGGGGAGGGCCCCGGAGGGATAAAATGGGAATTGCAATGGATGTGGGTCAGGGTGGATTCGTGCATGGGTTGGGTGAAGTGGGCAACTTTGATTAGCATCTTGGGCTTGGGCTGCCAGCACCCACACCCAGACACCTCCCCCCAAACCTCAGCCCACCCTGTTCTCCACCCCCTGCTCCCCCTCCAGGATGCAAGTACCTGCTGCACAGGGAGAGGTGGCTGCAGGGCTGGTGGACCACAGGAGAGAATGGGAAGGAGGATCAGGAACTCTTGGCATCAATGTCTCCCGCACTCTGTCACTCCAAGAGGGGAGATTAGGCTGCTTCCTCTTGTCCGAAAGCCTCGGCTGTCTTGTCCAGCCCAGAGGCTAGTCTGGCAGGCAACTGTGGGCCTTGTGCAATAGGAGCCAGGAGTGACCTCCTAGGATGGGGAAGGCCCTGGCAAGGTCTGGGGCTGGAGACTGGGCAGACAGAAGGGGGGCTTGGAGCCACACTAGAGGAAAATGAGGAGTCTTGTTCACCCTTCACTTTAGAGGTCATTTGGCTTTTATTTTATTTATTTATTTATTTATTTGTTTGTTTGTTTGTTTGTTTATTTATTTATTTAGAGACTAGGTCTCGCTATTTTTTTCCCATGGAACCTCAGGCTCACGTTATCTGGGGTACCACAGACTCAAGCAATCCCCAGCCTCAGCTTCCCAGGTACTGGGATCGCAGGCGCACGCCACTGCGCCCAGCTATTTTTTGGGGGACTAGGTCTCGCTACGTGCCCCTGGCGGGACTCGAACCATGATCCCTGGCCCTGGCCGTGGCTTCCTAGGTTGCCACCTATAGGCATGTGCCACCATGCCCAGCCTGGCTTCTTTTTTTAAATTAACTTTTATTTCTAATTTTCATACAACAGCAGTCGTATTTGTATAGTTATTGTCCCCTTAGCTATGGCTGTCGCATCAATGATGCAGTCCTATACCACCCCACCCCGCCCATTCCCTCTTTCCCCCTTCCCCCTCTCCAGTGACTCCAACTCCTCTCTTGCTACAAGTCCTTGGTCGATGTTCGGTTTACTGGTCTCTTCTTTTTCTTCTCTGGAACAATGTCCTTTTCCTGGATGAAGGCCTGCTGCTCAGATCTCCAGGGGTGGGCTTTTATTTATTTGTTTGTTTGTTTGTTTGTTTATTTTAAGAGATAATGTCTTGCTATGTTGCCCAGGATAGTCCCAAACTCGTGGACTCAAGTGAACCTGAGCCTCAGCCTCCCAGGTAGCTGGGATTATAGGCACGCGCCACTATGCCCAGCTATTTTTTGAGACTAGGTTTTACTATGTTGCCCGAAGTAGTCTCAAACCTGCGAACTCAAGCAATTCCTAGCCTCAGCCTCCCAAGGCTGGGATTAAAGGTGCACACCACTGTGCCCGATGGCTTTTATTTTGTAAGTAGTCCAGTGTAGGGGTACAACATCAGCCTCGTCTGGGTTGGAAGAGCATTCCAAGGGAAACCAAACCAAGGTAATGATTCCTCCAACCCTTTGGAAACCTGCTGGTACCCCACTGCCACACTGAGAAGAATCCCCCAAAGAAGCAAGTCTTGGTTATGGGGGACACAACTCTATTCCAATAGCCAGAAAGTGGCCACATAGCCTTATGTCTTAATTCCAATAGACAACGTGTATAAGTAAATATTGAGGCGCATTACACAGCAGTGGGGGAAGATGAAGTCCCACCCTCAAATGAAGTGATGAGACCCTTTTCAGCTATTCATTCTTTGTTTTTGTTTTTTTGAGACTAGGTCTCGCTATTTTTGCCCATGGGACCACAGGCTCTCGTTGCCCGGGGTACCACGAACTCAAGCAATCCCCAGCCTCAGCTTCCCAGGTAGTTGGGATTACAGGCGTGCACCACCACGCCCAGCTATTTTTTTTGGAACTAGGTCTCGCTACAGGCACCAGGCGGGACTCGAACTGCAATCCCTAGCCCCTGCCGCTTCATAGGCTGAAGCTTACAGGCATGAGCCACTGTGCCTGGCCCAGCTATTCATTCTTTGGACCTATCAGGATCCCAGGCTTGGGCCCAGGCCCGCCTCCCCGACAGCTCTCTGCAGAGCCTCCTATGCTCCCTAGAGGACACCAGCACCCAGTTTCCTGTTCTTTATCATCTCAGACCAGCAGGGCCACCTGAGGTGTGGACAGCTCCGCTCATAGGGGTCCAGGGCAGATCTTCTGGATCCTGCTCTTGGGCACTTCAGGAGCAGGTGGGAGTCAAGTCGGTCAGTGGTTAGGAGCTGGGCCTGCACAGAGCTGTGTTCAGAATGGGCATCTCCTTCACCAGCTGTGTGACCACAGGGGCGTCACAGCACCTGGAACCTCCCGATCCCATGTGTGAAGAGTTGCCTGCAGGGCCGAGCCCAGCGGCAGAGTTCTGTGAGTGTGGGCTCTGCTTTAGTGAGTGGAGAAGGTCTCCCTCCCAGCCCTGATCAGAGCTGACCTCTGCTCCCATAACCACACTTTGGATTTTCACGCCCTCAGTCCCCCCAGAGCCTGCGGCTCTTCTCCCCACTCACCCACTCACACACCATGTTCTCACCCCCTTCTGGTCACTGAGCGTTTGAGAGTTCCAGGGTCCTTGTGGAGGCTGAGAGGTCACCCTCCTCCACAGTCACCGAACTGTGGGATGACCCACTGAGTGACTCACTTCAGGCTGACAGGTCTATAAGGGCCTCACAAGAGAACAGAAAGCCTGAAGTTGTGATCCTCCCTTTTTCCTTCCCTGTGGTGTCTGGGTGTCTAGTCTGAACACGTGCAGGCCTCAGGGGCCCCACTGTGCTGAGACAGATGGTGTTAGAAATATTGAAGCTAAGCCGGGCATGGTGGTGGGAGACTTTAGTCTAAGCGCTAGGAGGCAAGAGGTCTAGGATTGCTTGAATTCGTGGGTTCGAGACTACCCTGGGCAACATAGGGAGACCTGGTCCTGAAAAAGCAGCCGGGTGCAGTGCGGGCACCTGTAATCCAGCTACCTGGGAGGCTGAGGCTGGGGATCACTTGCGTCTGCGGGATTGGGATGACCCTGGGCAACATAGTGAGACCTAGTCTCAAAAAAAAAAAAAAAAGGAAATATTGAAGCTGCTGGATGTGGTGGTACGTGCCTGTAATTCAAGCACTGGGAGGCAAGAGGCCAGGGATCGCTTGAGTGTGCAGGTTCGAGACTACCCCAGGCAATATAGCGAGACCTGGTCTTGAAAAAAAAAAGAAAAGAAAGAAATATCGAAACCACAACCGACTTCCAGGTCAAAATGGTGGGCTGAGAACATGTCTTTCCTCCCCTGGTCCCCAGGTACCCCTAAAATATAGTAAGGAAAGGGAAAAGGAAATAAACCCATAGAAAGGCTGAGGATAGGGTGGTTGGGTGTGTGTGAAAAGGTGGTGGTGTGAGGCAGGGTTGAGAGGGGGCTACTCATTATCCAGAGACTTTGATTGACTTCTAGAAGAAAGAAAAAGTATGGGTTGCAATGAGGGACAAATGGAGCAGAGGAAACCATAGCTGCCTAAGGGGAGGGTTCCTTAAGATATGGGAAACAGGAAAGTCCACCTCAAGGGGATGCCAGCATCCTCTGTACCTCTCAGCCCCCAACTCCTAACACTTCACAGCAGAGAAAATAACCTACATAAATGCCAATACCATACCAATCAACCCTGCGCTTCATTTGTAGAGAGGATTGGTCACCAGCTACTACCAGATACAGGGAAAACCAACAAAAGAAGAAGTAAGGAAAGAATAACAAATCGCTATTAAGAGCACACTGGCCCTTACAGAGCTCCAGGCATCTTACCCATATTATTCATTTAATGCCCCTTGGAGCTAGGTACAATTGTATCTCCACTTGACAAAAAACAGAGTCATAGAAAGTTTACATAATTTGACAGCTAGGAAAAGGCAGGGGGATGAGCCTAGGCGTCTGCTTCCTGCCTGTACCCTGAACATGCCTCTTCAACAGATTCAACAAAGGTGGATAAGCTGATCCCAGAGAAGACAAATAAATAATATATTTTTAAAATTTTTCTTTCTTTCTTTTTTTTTCAGAGACTAGGTCTTGCTTTTTTTTAGAGACTAGACAACCAGAGTTGTCTTGAACCAATGGGCTCAAATGACCCCTAGCCTCAGCCTCCCAAGTAGCTAGGATTGCAGGCGTGCACCACCACACCCCAGAAAGATTCTAACATTGTATTCACAAAACAAAAACAGGCAACTATGAAAATAAACCAAGAAATAGTTTTGTAAATTATGTTTAATATGTAATCACCTTAAAAACTTTTTTTCAATAGAAAGCAGAGTGACTATCTGGGGTTGGGTGTCCAACATGAATGGTGGCACGCACCTGTAATCCCAGCTACCTGGGAGACTGAGGCTACGGATCACTTGAGTTCGTGAGTTCAGGACTAGCCTGGGCAACATAGCGAGACCTAGTCTCTAAAAAAAAATTAAGCTTCTTTTGGTTAAAAAAAAAAACAAAACTACTCTCATTTCTCTTTCATATTCTCAAGTTCTGGGTAGAATTAATGCCCAGTCCCATTTGCTACACAAGAGGAACATGTGGCAGCTGGCAGTCCACTATGAAGAGCCAGGGGATGAACGCTGAGGGCACCAGAGGAGAGATGTATAATGACCCTGGGTCCTGGATGACATGACTATTGTCCCTGGGTCATGCTTTACCCGAAGCTAAAGGGAAATGTTTCTCTCTTTCAATAACCATTGATCCAGTCCCACGGAAGGGTCCCAATTATCCTTCCCTAGTTGTGTGTCCGACCCTCAGATACGAGTTGCCAGCAAGGTTACTTCCAGGCTTTGGGTATGAACCCACCTGTGAAGGCGCTGCAATTGGGAACAACACAAACTATACAACAGGACCGGGGGGACACAAGTCACCAACACAAAGGGGAGGGGAAAGGAATGCAGGACAAGCACAACAGCTATCATATCTCACTACACGTACAAAGGACCAGGCATGGGAAAGTGCAGGTCAACATGCACTTTGTGGTAACATAATGGAGACGACATCTGTTTCTTCTCTTAGAAAGAAAAAAGAAAGTCAATTAGAAAACCAGAAACAACAAAATCCAGTCCAAGATAAATACGAAGTAAACACATGTGAGGCACGATTTTGAGCAATTAGTGGGGTGTAAGAAAAGAGAATTCTTTTGACCTTAACATGAGAGACAGCAAATATGCTTCTTGCTTTTCCCTTTGTCTTTTTATTAATTATATAAGATTTGTTTACATTTCTTTTTTTCTTGCCCTTTGGGTGTTCCTTCCCCCTTCCCTCCCCCCTGCTCCCTACCCCCTCTGGTCACCCCATCATTTCTTTCACTGCCAGTTATTAGTCAATTTTTAGTCCATTGGATCCTTCCTTTTCTTTTCTGGAGCAATGTCCTTTTGCCAGGTGTAGACATGTTTTCCCAGGGCGTATATACTTTTTTTTTTTTTTTGAGACTAGGTCTTTGCTATTTTTTTTGCCCGTGGAACCCCAGGCTCTCGTTGCCCGGGGTACCACGGACTCAAGCAATCCCCAGCCTCAGTTTCCCAGGTAGCTGGGATTACAGGCGCGTACCACCACGCCCAGCTATTTTTTTGGGACTAGGTCTCACTACAGGCCCTAGGCGGGACTCGAACCGCAATCCCTAGCCCTGGCCGCTTCATAGGCTGAAGCTTACAAGCACGAGCCACCGTGCCCGGCCGGCATATATACTTCTTTAAGTAGCTTAGGGTGAAGGGAACGGCATGCTTCTTTCTCAGTGAAGGCATCTCATTACCTGGTTCTGCAGTAAATAATATTCACAGAATCATAAAACTGGTTGGTGTTCAGAACCAATGGAAAGATAAAGAATGGAAGATTTAAATATAATTAGTAATATAAATACAAATATACATATATATGCAAACAAACAAACAAACACACATTTACCAGATATCAGAAGAGAACAATGGGCCAGACAACCAACAACTGAACATCAACTTAACCAACCAACAAATAGCAGAAAAATGGGAGATGGAGTGACTGGAAGGGAGATACAAAGGGGGAATACGAAGGGAGGCGGAGGGATCAATTAATGCACAAATGTGACAAATCAATAAAATGAATTTTTCAAATAAAAAAATTAAATTAAATAATAAAATAAAAATAAATAAATAAATAAATAAATATAATTAGAGAACAGAAGGTAAGTGTTACAGATTTTGTCCATAGAAGTAAAGATAAAAGCAATAGAAATTACAAGGAGGCAGAAGAGGAAGGTGGCACATGGGAGAGGGGCACTAATCATTCTTATATAATCATGGGACTCAAGAAATTCTGTCTGAAGTTGCAGGAAGAGGAAGTGTTTAAATACAGATCGTTTAGAACTATAAATAACACCAATATAAACTGAAGTAATAGTTTAGAAAACACAACTGAGAAAGTGGGCATAGGAGGAATGAGATAATGGGATTTAAAGTCTTGCTTTAATGATGAGATATCATTAGCTGCTCTCTTTAGTTACTAAACAGAAAAACAGAGATAAAATACATTATTTAGACTCATGATATCTAGGATATCTAAACTCCAGGATATCTAAAATGGGGAAATCTCTGAGGAGTGGGTCTGGGTGTAGGAAATGTGATTTCATTCTTCTCTTTAAATATTAATTTATTTGTTTAACATATGTTTCACATCTTTGTATTCCCCAGGGAATCACCCACCACCTTCACTCCTGACCACTCCCTCCCATCTTTCCCCCTCCTTCCCTCCAGTTGTGTTCTTTTGTTTGTTTGTTTGTTTGTTTGTTTGTTTTTTGAGACTAGGTCTTGCTATTTTGGCCCATGGAACTGCAGACTCATGTTGCCCGGGGTACCACGGACTCAAGTAATCCCCAGCCTCAGCTTCCCAGATAGCTGGGATTACAGGAGCACACCACCACACCCAGCTATTATTGGGGACTAGGTCTCTCTGTGTTGCCCCGGGCAGGACTCGAACTGCGATCCCTAGCTCCAGCCACTTCACAGGCTGAAGCTTACAGGCACAAGCCACCGTGCTCGGCTCCAGTTGTGTTCTTTAGTTTGTTTGTGAGCTTGTTTAGACTAGGCCCATTCTTTACTGATTGGATTTCTTACACTCCCTTCCCACTGGACTCTACTCTGTACTCATTTGAGAGGTTGACACACAAGGCCTATTCCTACCTCAATCTAGCTTGTTTTTGTACTGCAGAGCTTGGAAAATGAAACTTTCATTTTCCAGACTCTCCCACATACTTCATGTCACCACCCATCCATCCATAATTAATTTCCCTCTTCACCAAACTGGTCAAAATAATATCTTCTCTCCAAAATTTGGAACTGGGACTAAGACACACGCTTTGGCATCTGCTTCTAGCTGGAATGAAAGGCAAATAAATTCAAGAGCTGTGGAACGATCACATGCTGGAGAAGAAGAAAGAAATAAAAGGGAATCTGTTAAGAGAAAGGAAAGTCATGGAGTAGGGGGAAAAATTTTGCCAAACACAGGTCTGATAAAGAACTCTGTATTCAAAATCACAAAGAACTCTAAAAATTCAACAATGAGAAATCAAACCCTATTAAAAAATGGGCAAAAGGTCTGAAAAGACACCTCCCCAAAGAAGGCATACAGGTGTTCAAGGGGACCTCAGAGGGGTGAAACTCCTGTAAGAAGACAGAAAATGTGTGGCGGCATGTATTTGTCAAGACCCACAGATGCACAGTCAGTGCCAAACTACGGCCTTTCGTCAATAGCGTTTCGGTATGGGCTCGTTAACTATAACAAACACACCATGCTGACAGGACAAGCCATGCAGGCCAGGAACTTTGTCATATCTATTCAATATTTTAATAAACCTAAAACTGTTTTTAAAAATAAATTCTATTTTTTAAAGGCAATCTCCAGCAGGAACAATTTTGCAAAGGCAGAGAAGAGAGTCCCTGTAGCAACAGAGGAAGGGTACGAGGCCAGCGTGTGGTCAGTAACAAGACAGCTCCTGGTTTTCCATTTCCTTCTTCCAGGGCCACGGGAACTCAGATGCACCCCTCTACCTGTAGAGTGGGCCATACAACCCCCCATGTCCTCGACAGGAGCTCCTCCACTGCCAAAGCTGCTCTAGCGACTTGTTGCTGTGTGATGCCGTGCCCCAGTGGACCAGACTCTGCGTGGTGGTGTGACAAGAGGTCCATGGACCCATCAAAAAGGAACTTTTTTTTTCTTTTTGAGACTAGGTCTCTCCATGTTGCCCAGGGTAGTACCGATCCCGTGGATTCAAACCATCCCCAGTCTCAGCCTCCCAGGTAGCTGGGATTACCACTGCACCCAACTGTTTTTCAAGACCGGGTCTCACTATCTTGCCCGGGATAGTCTTGAACCTGCAAACTCAAACGATCCCTGATCTCTTGCCTCCCATCGCCTGGATTACAGGTGCATGCCACCATGCCTGGCCTCAAAAAGTAACTAACAAATTTCAAGTTCTATCTTTTCTTAAACACCATGAGAGGGGGAGTCATTTATAGCTACACATGATGGGAACTTCTTTTTTCTTATTTTTACTAACTTTTTTATTGATTACATATGTATTCATATATAATATATTCATATATTTTTATATTTATATATATTTTATACCCCAAAGCTCTCCTACCACCCTGTCACCTGGGAACTGCCATTCCCATGTCCCAAGCCCATCCCCAACCACCCTCTTTTGCTTTATTCTTTAGTTTTTTAGTTTTAACTTTTTCTTGCTCCTTTATCTGTTATCTCTATATCCCGCATATAGATGAAATCACCCAATATTTCTCTTTTCCTTTCTGGCTTATTTCCACTAGCATGGCTCCTTCTAGGTCCATCCATGTTATCACAAGTGCATCAAATTTGATGACAGGAGCTTAAATTCTCTGGTGCACTCTGCCACCCCATCGCAGCACCTCACAGTCCGCTTAGTTCTCTCTTTAGACCCACAGAACAATTTCCCTTCATCCTAATCCTACCCCTCTTGTCACCTCCCCCCCCATACCCACATCCTCCCCCTATTCTGCAACATAAAAGTCAAGACATGTTCTGGGGGATGGGAAATGAGCCTGCTCAGACACTACTGGAAAGAGGGGGTATGGTGACACCAGAGGGTTGGGTGGGCTGTGCCACCCACCGGGTGATCTCATCTGCTCTCATGGCTTCAGTTACCATCTCCCCCAGGACGACTGCCAAGCGTCTACCCGCAACCCCAAAGGCTACTCCAAGCTCCGGTTCCGGTTCCATATACCAACTGCCTAGTCAACATTTCTCCTCGGGGTCAAATCAGATAGGGTTACATTCTGTTATGAGTAACGGAAGCTGAAAATGCAGTGTCTTCTCTAATAGTTTCTTTTGCATTTAAAAGTCTGGAAGTACTGCCCCAGGTCCAGGTGACAGGTTCCCAGTAGGTCACTGCTGTACTGCTCTGCTCTCACTGGACTGTGTCCCTCAACCTAAAGGCCCAAAATAGGGGCTAGAGCTCCAGTCATCCCATCAACATTCCAGGGGGCAGGTGGAAACAGGCCAAATGAGGAACAAGGAATAGTCATCCCCCAGCAGCAGCGTCCAAAGACTGGCAGTGGCCCTAGAGCCATCCCGCACATACCACCAGCCAGCCCTTGGTGGCATGGTCGCACCCAGCAGCAAGGAAGGCTGGGACAGCTATTCTTTATGCTGAGTGGCCATGTGGGTGACTGAAGAGAGAGGCTTCTAGCATTAAGAGAAAGAATAGATACTGGGGGGTGAAGGGCAGCCAGAATTGCCCGCACACAGCTCTACACCACCACACGGCTGACATGGAACTATCCTCTCCCACCATTTCCATTTCCCTGAGGATCTGGGTCTTTTCCTGAACCTCCACATCCCAGCAGAGAGGCACTTTTGTGTGGCAAGGGCTAGCAAAGGCCTCTCCCAAGCTAACTAGGAGGGGTGAGCAGAGAGACAATACTGCAATCAAAGTGAACTCCCAGTAGTCTGGACAGAGGCTAAAGACCCCAAATAGAGGCAACGTGAGTGGAAGAAGCAGGATCAAGAGTCCCCAGAATGCCCAAAGATGTCCCGTGGGGCAGCCTATGAGGACAGGTCTGCGCTGAGAGGCAGCAGGGACAAACGGGCCTTGTCCCCCGCTCAGTGGGCTGTTCTGAGTTTGTTGATTCTATCCTGCCTTCTGCTTGCTCTACCTCCACGCTGTCATCTGCAGTTTCCTCCTGGCATGCTCTCCCCATTCTCTACCCGGCCATCCTTCAGGGCTCAGACCAAGGCTACCTCCTCCAGGAAGGCTTCCCATATTCCTGCTGGGAACCCTCATCACATTGAAACTGGGTGGCCCTAACCCCCCCCCC
>PVHY01031333.1:0-12729 GCA_004024945.1 Uropsilus gracilis | reverse complement strand
CGGTGCGGTGTCCCTCCCGAGAGGGAGCTGTCCCAAGGCCCGTGCTAGCCGCCCGCCGGTCGGTCGTGATCAACGGCTCATCAGGCCGCCTTGGTTGCGCTGGTTGTCGGGGGAGCGTGTCCGGGCCTCATCAGCCGCCCAGGCCGGCCACTCCCGGGTCTTCCTGACCTTGGAGGCCCCGAGGTCGCCGCTGCCCAGCTCTCCCCACGCACCCCCGGCTGCAAAGGGCTCCCAGAGAAAGTTCTCCAAGCCTGGCGCTGTGGAGGCCGCTGCTGTGTGTGTGGGGACGGGGCCTGGGGGACCGGCCAGAGGCATGAAAAACTTCCCGCGGTGGTGGGAACGAGTGGCCGAGCCGGGTGGGTGGTGGGAACGAGTGGCCGAGCCGGTCGGCGCAAGGCCTGGGGGCGCGGGGGGCTGTGGAGGGCCGGGAAGAGGCGGCTGCTGGCAGCCCTGCCGGAGTGGACATTCTGGTCAGCTCCTGCCCAGGAGTGGACGCTCCCGGCTGGGCGAGTCCCCTCCTGGGGAAAAAGATCCCCCCTCCGAGAACTGTTCGCGGCGCCGTGGGGCCTCCGTGGGAAGCGGGAAGCGAAACTGACTCCCCAGGCTCGGGCCCGGGCCCCCGGATTAGCATCACAATCGTCGCCCTGTGGTGCCCGGCCAGCTCGGCCAGACCCGCTGCCTCGGGCTGCCGCTGCCGGCAGTGCCGGTCTGGGCTCCCCCGGGCCCTGGGGGAGGGGGCTTCGCGGGGTGGGGGGTTTGGGAGACAGAGGGGGCGCTCGCTGTCCGGCCCCAGGGGCAAAGCCCCGTGAGTAGTGCCCATTGTGCGGGCCACCGGCTGGGGAGGAGAGTTTGGCCCTAAAAGCCCTCGGGTTCGCTGGAGCAGCTTCGGGCTAATCCCCGCGAGGTCAGCGGCTCAGGCCTCCCCTCTCCGCCCCGCCCCGCCCCGCCCGGCCTGCAGGCCGCATCCTGGACATTCCCTGCAAGGTGTGCGGGGACCGCAGCTCCGGGAAGCACTACGGCGTCTACGCCTGCGACGGCTGCTCGGGCTTTTTCAAGCGAAGCATCCGGAGGAACCGGACGTATGTCTGCAAGTCTGGAAACCAGGTACCTGGGCCCGGCTCCCCTCGCCCCGCCCTCTGCCCCGAGGCCCCGCAGCCCTGCCCGCTGGGGTGAGGGTGACCTGTGAACCTGCAGGAGGAAGTCTGAAGTCCCGCTGCCTTCCCCGCTCCCACCTCCCCTAATCCCCCGGGTCTTGACTCTGGCGAGGCCCACACCCCTAGCTAGGAAGCTGGCCCTGGGGGTTTTGGAACCTAAACCCTGACTAGCCAAGGGCGGTGACCATCGTTGCTGGCCTTCTCAGCCCCAGTCCTCAGAGCTCCCAAGCGGGGAGCTGGGGGGTGGCCGAGGTGAGAGGCACAGCCCATCCCATCCCGGAGCCCCCCAAGTGGAAGGGGGGGAGGGGGCTCTGTCCTTCCAACTCTGGGGAGGCCAGGCCACTCCGGAAGTGGCCGAGGACTCTAGTTCCCTTGAGACTCCGGCAAGGCCCCGTCAGAGAAGGCAGAGTGAGCAAGGAGGAGGGTGGGTCCCTGGCACCCTCTCGTGTGTGAACCCAAGCTTCCAGGAAGCCTGCGTAGAAGCCCTTGACTCAGTTTCCCATTCAGTGACAGTCTTCGTTGTACCGAAGAGATCAGCCTTCGGGCTCTACACGGGCTCTACACGTCGGCCTCTCTACAGCCAGGCACCCAGGGCCCTTTCGATTCCCGAGCAGACCCTGGAGAGCAGAATCGGGCCGAATCACCCCTTGGTAGCCAAACTGGTCAAACATGTTCACCAAACAATCTGCTACACATGTGCATGTGTGTGCGCGCGGGTGACTTTGTTCCTGAAGTCTTGTCTGCTCGTGTGGCTTTACGATTGATTCGGAACAACAGCGACAACGAGAAATATTTACGCCTGGGGAGGTTATTTTGAACTCCCCGGTCCTGGCACCTGTGTGAGTGGGTACACAGTTCGTATCCGTTTTCAGCTTTACCAGTGAAGACGTCAGGTTATCGACCTTTAGACTGTCTTCCAGTAGCTCCCTGGGAACATGGAATGGCTGTGAGTCATCGGATTTGAACAGGCATCTACTTAAGTTGTTTTTTGCGTTTATGCATTGCACTGATTTGGGGGATCAAGCTCTCACATGCTATTCTGGGTGTTTTCAACGGGTTTTGGTTATCAGTTGAAGCATATTGATGCAGCCCAAGTACTTGTAGTCCAAGTACTTGCGATAACAGATGATCAGATTGAGGGACCCTCCTCTTGCAGGAAGACCATTTATTTCTCAATCCAATTTCTCAATCCATTCCGATCCATTTGTTTAGCAATCCGAGAAAAGATATTTGTATACATATCACCTGATCTGAAAACATTCTTAAGAACTAATGAAGGCTTCCGTTTGTCAGTGGCACGTTTATCAGAATTCCGGAAGGAGAATATTTGAGTAGAGACTTGATTACATTTAGTCATATATTCCTTACACCTTTTTACCTGGAGCTGTTAACACTGACCTGCAAAGAGGCCAAGATTAAGTCAATGGTCCTACAACTAATTACTGACAGACATGAGACAGGACAGACAGTTGGAAGTTGATAGGAATCTCTGCTCCACCTTGAGCTTAGCAAAACCAGGCTATTTTGCATGCAGAGGGATGTACGCTCATAAAACACTGTGTCTAGTGTGCATTTTTCTCCTAAGGGCTATTGAAAACAATTATTCCAGCATCAGAGTATGTGAGCTTAGGAAACTGTGGTGCCAAATAAAGAACCATCAAACGTGTCTTTCTCCCCATGGCATCCGCAACAGCAGAAAAGCATATAAACGCAGCAGAGTTCCAGGCGTCTTAGGAATGATCTGTGTACCAAAAACCTGGCTACAGAACAGCCATCATCTATCTAGGCACATGTTCTGGCACATGAACTAATTCCAGAGGCAATGCCTTCCTTAGGAAGTTTTCTGTGAGTTTCCTCGCTTCGAGGACAGTGTTTTCCCAGAAAGTCGCATTAGGGGAAACGCTGCTTTTCCCAGACTTCTCAGATCATTCCCCAAAGCAGCAGCGACCCTTTTCCCTCCATCAGCGGGCATGGCGCTGGTATTCTCATCGACGATCTCTTCCGGCCGCTGGGATCACAGTGTCTTCCTGGTCCTAGTTATGCGGGTCGCACCTGCCATTCGCACGGACCTCGGACCCTCCCCTCCCCCCATCCCGTCCCCTGAGTATGGTCCTGGCTGCCCTAATCAGTCCTGCCAGACGCCAGGGCCGGGGTGAGGCGGGTTCAGAAGAGCCTCAGCAGCTGCCCCAGCAAGGGCCCGGGTGGGGGCAGAGGGGTGTAGACGTCAACAGAGCCGTTTTCCTGGGAGCTACAACGGGCTCACCCCAGCAGTGACCAAAGGAGGGGAAGTGAAGCAAGCAGAAGGGGGAGCTGGCCGGAGGGCCCACCAGCCTCCCCTGGGGCAGGTCGCTGTCTTCGGTCCTGAAAGTCTCGCCCTTGCCACCCCCCACCCCCCACCCCAGGAAAGCGCTGAGCGTGGAGCGGACAGACCTCTCTGTCCTGCGTCTCCCCTGGGCGCCCGGGGCCTGTCATCTCTGCCGGCTGCAGGGCGGCCCGGATTCCCTGGCGGCAGCGCCCAGGACCCCGCATTCCGGGGCCAGCCAGGCCCTGGGGCGGGGCGGGTCCGCTCTCCCGCGCGGAGCCCTGGCCCTGACCGCAGCCTCTGTCCTAGGGAGGCTGCCCGGTGGACAAGACGCACCGGAACCAGTGCCGGGCGTGCCGGCTGAAGAAGTGTCTGGAAGTCAACATGAACAAAGACGGTGAGCAGCGCCTCCTGTAGGTGCCAGGCTCATGGAGCCTGAGTGCGAGGTGTGGAGGGGGGGAGGGCAGGGGGCAGCGCGCCACCGGTCACCTCCCAGCGCTGCTTGCAGACGCTGGGAATTGGCCTCTGCTCTCAGCCATAGCCTTCCCCTCTCTCCACAGGCGCCCCTCCCCCCCTCCCCCGCCCTCCGGCAAGGCCCATGCCCTCGCGGGAACTGGCCACCGGGCCACTCAGCGCCCCACTTTGTCGGGGCCTCACCCCCCTGTGTCCTGCCTTGCACCCCCGTTCCTCCCTCGCCTCTCGGTACTAGCCTGGTGCTCCCCTCTGGGTCTGTTGGCCTCAGGACCCTGCAGTCTGGAATATTCTCTAGGGGAGGTCGCGTGGCCCAGGGGGGTGGGGGGAGGGGCAGGCACAAAGGCGCAGCATTTCCCGTGGCCTTTTGTGCCTGTTTGCAGTTTCCTGGATTTCCAGAGCAGCTAGTGCCTGCGTGGACCAGGATCCCAGGGCCTCGCGATGGGCAGGGTCAGGCCGGGGGTGTTTCAGACACCGAGCTCCAGAGGGCGTTTAAAGCCCCCCCCACCCCCGCCCCTCCCCCCTCCGCCCAGGCCTGGGGCAGTGGCACGCGCCTGTCATCCCAGCTACCTGGGAGGCTGAGGCTGGGGATCGGGACTACCCCGGGCAACCTAGAGGCCTAATCTCAAAAATAGATAGATAAAAACAAATAGATAAAGCCCCCTCCCCTCCCCCAACTGAGACCCCAGGGAGTTTCTTGGGTTCAGAGGGTGAGCTGCCCCAGGTCTTGGGAGGTGAGGATACCCGAGGCTGAGGGGGAGGAGGAGGGGGAGGGGGAGGGCATCCCTGGACCCGGTAACTCCCTGAGGCGCAGGCCGGGAGCAGAGTTCCTCCCTCCAGTTCCTCCCAGGGGCGCAGGAAGGGGAGGGAGGGAGCCGCCAACCTGTGGAACACCGTAAGGACAAGTTGTCAAGCTCCGGCCGCACTTCGCAGGGAATTGATGTTTGTTTAAACTGCGGGTGGTGATTGTCCATCTCCCCTGCCTTCCTCCAGCACAGGCAGGGGCGCTCCTCTCCCCTCCCCCAGAGCCCCCCAGCCCCCCCCCCACTGGGGGTCTTGTCTCCTGGGGCCCTCGGAGGCCAGTCTTCCTGCGGGGCTGGGGTGGGGAGGTAGGAGACGGGGAGCATTTCCCCAGCGCTGGGGGGAGGGGTGGCAGTGGGGGGCAGCATGTCCAGCAGAAGCACCGGGTCTTTGTGCACGCCCCCCCCTCCCCTCGGTGGCTGAGGTGGCAGCTCGCCACCCCCTCCCCCTCCCGTTTCTGTCTCCTCTCCTTTTCGTGGGGGGCAGCTCGGAAACCCACGAAGATCCCAGCTGGTCTTGCTGGAGGGTGGGCCAGGAGGGGACTTCCGCTGCCCCAAGTCCACCCTCCTCCTCACACTCCTTCCCCCCCCACTGCTGACCTCTGGGGTGACCTGACCTGCCGGGAGGTGGCGTCTGGCGGGTGTTGGCGGGAGTTGGGGCGCGGCTCCCGAGTCCCTGACCGGCTCGCGTCCCCTGCCCTCCTCCGCAGCCGTGCAGCACGAGCGGGGCCCGCGGACGTCCACCATCCGCAAGCAGGTGGCCCTCTACTTCCGCGGGCACAAGGAGGAGAGCGGGACGGCCGCGCACTTCCCCTCGGCCGCGCTGCCCACGCCCGCCTTCTTCACGGCCGTCACGCAGCTGGAGCCGCACGGCCTGGAGCTGGCCGCCGTGTCGGCCACCCCGGAGCGCCAGACCCTCGTGAGCCTCGCCCAGCCCACGCCCAAGGTGGGTGCCCCGTGGGCCCAGGGAGAGGCGGGTCAGGGAGGGCCGGGCGCCCTCCGGCGGGCGGGGTCAGTCCTCAGCCCAGGGCCAGCGAGCACGCCGTGGGTGTGTCCAGAGCCCCCACAGGGCTCCTCTCCGCAGGTGCAAGCGGGGCGGTCCTTTGGGAAGGGCCCTGCTGTGAGCCCTGTCCGGCCAGGGGCAGCCAGGGTCCTGGATACCCGGGCGTGTGCGGAGAGGCGCTGTCCAGGCTGGCAGCGGTGCCCACGGAGCGCCGTCTCCTGGACTCGAGCTGCAGCAGGGAGAAAGCGGCGCTCGCCCCACCAGGGCAGTTTGTGGCGCAGGGGCCTGCTTGCCCACTCTCCTCGCCCGCCTTCCCTGAGCCTCCCGCATTGACACCCGGCTGGGCTCCCCTCTCTGCCCCTGGGGACACCTCCCTCCCCCCTCCAGCGAGCATGGCTCAGAGCCCCCCCTGCAGGCCGTGCGTGGGGGCCCCGGTGCTCCCCAGGGAAGGCCAGCTGCGGCCCACACTCAGGGAAGCCAGACACCTGGGCACGGGCGCGCTGTTTAATGTTGCTTTCTTACCCTTGATGCGTCTAATAGGCTGGGGAAAGCAGTGTTATGAATATGCTGTCAGCGATGAATGGGAGGCTCGGTGAATGATTAAGATGTCTAATTGAAATATTTCCATAATATACTAATCCTTTCTAAAAATACGCGCGTGCAGATTTGTGTTTGGGGCGCCTATTAATTCATACTTTTCTCACATCTATTTTTATTGACACACACAAGCAGCTCTTGTCTAAATTGGGAGCCGGGCCTGGCTCTTGGCTCAGCCTGGGAAAACTTGCTGCAGGGGGTTGAAGAGCCAGATGCCCCTCTGGGAAGAACAGGTCCCCCCGGGGGTGGAAAGGGGGCCTCTCCCCTCAGCCTCCCTCGCGGAGAGCTTTCTTTCGGTGGCAGGTGCACGCCGGGGTTCTTCCCTCTTCCCTTCCTCCAGTGGGGACGGAATGGAAGGCTGGGCCTCCATGGGGGCTGTGGGCTCCTCACTCCCGATGTTGGCCTTTCTTCCCTGCCCAGTACCCTCACGAGGTGAACGGGACCCCCATGTATCTCTACGAGGTGGCCACCGAGTCGGTGTGTGAATCGGCTGCCAGGCTTCTGTTCATGAGCATCAAGTGGGCTAAGAGCGTGCCCGCCTTCTCCACGCTGTCGCTGCAAGACCAGGTACGCCCGGGAGGGCACGGCTGGCAGGCTGGGTGGGGGGAAGGCTGGGGAGAGAGGCCACGTGCAAAAGACTAAGCCCAAGAGGATGGCTCACCAGGGCAGACAACCATGTAAGATAAAATAAATGATACAATGAACAGCAAAACAATAAAGTGCCCTTTTCAAAGAAAACAACGTAAAGACCCCACGCGGGAGGGGAAGAAAGGAAGTGACGTTGGCTGCGTGAAGAGGAGGTTACCTGGCTCAGGTACCCAGGTTACCTGTCTTAACAGCCACCTGTCTTAAGCCACCGGGAAACCCTTAACAGCGGCCTGTCTAAACAGCCGCCAGGAAACGCTTCAGTCACTTCTCCCTGTGAGCTCAGAGGATCAAGCTATGCTGCAGTGTTCGCAGCAGAGTGGGGGCCCCGGCTGCCTCCCAGGATAGCTAGCTACGGGATCCCGAGAACCCCGAGAGCCCGAATTAGGTCATTTCAGGGAACCGGGTCTGGTCTATGAGAAACATACAAGACCCGGACCCTGTCTGTCAGTTTCACTCAAACAGCAAATTGAATCCGAAAATTAAAAGATCGTCATGATTTTTGAACGTTGTCGTGAACGCTGTTTTCTTGGGACGATTGAAACTGAGGAGACAGGCCGGGTACGGTGGCGTGTGCCTGGAAGCGGCAGCCTAGGAAGCTGTGGTGGGGACCGGGGATTGCGATATGAGTCCTACCCGGGGCAACGTAGCGAGACCTAGTCCCAAAAAAATAGCTGGGCGTGGTGGCGTGCGCCTGTCATCCCAGCTACCTGGGAGGCTGAGGTTGGGGATTGCTTGAGTCTGTGGTACCCCGGGCAATGTGAGCCTGTGGTTCCATGGGCAAAAAAAAGAAAAGAAGAAACTGATGAGAAGGGATGAGAATCTTAAGATTCCTGGAACCAAGCCGGTCACGGTGGTTCGTGTCTGTAAGCGTCAGCCTATGAAGCGGCTGGGACTAGGGATCACGGTTCGAGTCCCGCTCAGGGCAACACAGCGAGACCTAGTCCCAAAAACCAGCTGGGTGTGGTGGCGCGCGCCTGTCATCCCAGCTACCTGGGAGGCTGAGGCTGGGGATGGCTTGAGTCTGTGGTACCCGGGCAACGTGAGCCTGCGGTTCCATGGGCCAAAATAGAGAGACATGGTCTCAAAAAAAAAAAAAAAAAGCTTCCTGAAGCCGAGACTCTCCTTGTTTTATACCCACCGCTTTTTATTTTCATTGTGGAACTCAGTTTGGGCCACTTATTTACCAGCATGCAGGATTAGAGGGGGCATCGCTCTCTCTCGACTCCTAAGTGCTTCTAGAGATTCTGTCAACAAATAGGCGCTGTGCGTAATTCTGTGCTTGGAAATGCCATTCACGGGGAAGCAAAGTGCCAATAAAAGTGGCACCCTGCATCCTACCCACATCCAAAAGTTTCGTCGTTAGGAAGCTCAGAAATGGCCTCTGCCTGAATGTGTCTGAACTGAAGGGGAGAAGAGACGCGTTTAAACCAGGCGCTACCGGTGCGTGCGCCAGGATGAATGACAGGCTTCCCCAGACGCTAATAAGCAGCTCCAAAATCAAAAGATTTGTTTCTTTGATTCCTGTTATACCTAATTAAAGCATAATAGTGCCCCTCAATATGAAGTACACTTCCTACAGAGCATCCTGGCAAGACCCTCAAGACATTTAATCTTCTAGTATGGGATGTGCTTTTTTGAATGGGCTGGCCTTTCTGACGTGGCCAGATTTAGATGGTGTTTAGCCTGCATTTTAAACGATTCTACTCTTCGTACTTAATGAGATAAA
The DNA here is from genome assembly GCA_004024945.1 of Uropsilus gracilis. Taxonomy (NCBI): domain Eukaryota; kingdom Metazoa; phylum Chordata; class Mammalia; order Eulipotyphla; family Talpidae; genus Uropsilus; species Uropsilus gracilis. Next base: position 4,028 of record PVHY01031333.1, on the reverse strand, counting down.
ATTAAAAATAAGCCATTTTGAATAGTAAACCTTTCGGTCTAAGGGTAATTGTGGGCCTAAGCCCTCACCACTAAGTGCCCCAAAGAAGCCCCTTGGCAGAAATCATCCAGGATGGGTTGTCTTTTTTTTTTTTTTAAGACTAGGTCTTGTTATTTTTGCCTGTGGAAAACACAGGCTCTCGTTGCCCAGGGTACCACGGACTCAAGCGATCCCCAGCCTCAGCTTCCCAGGTAGCTGGGATGACAGGCGCGCGCCACCACGCCTAGCTATTTTTTTTGGAACTAGGTCTTGCTACGGGCCCCAGGCGGGACTCGAACCGCGATCCCTAGCCCCGGCCGCTTCTTAGGCTGAAGCTTACAGGCACGAGCCACCGTGCCCAGCAAAAACACATCCTTCAAGATGGCTAGGTTTGGCCAGGTTCAACGGATGGCTCTAACCATGTACTGTGTGTGTGTGTGTGTGTGTGTGTGTGTGCGCGTGCGTGTATGTGAATTGGCTATTTTTTTTTCTCGAAACAAGTATTTATGGAGTCTTTAATCCAAACAAAATTTACTTACTGTCCGCCACTTAGCCCTCCGGCAGAACCCCTTCAGCAGCAAGCAAACTGCAGTGAAGTGGAAGCCAGTATGTTAATTTGGAAAAGGAGCCAGATCTTCACTTTAAATATTCAGTCACATATTTTATTAGAATGAAAATGCTGTCCACTTAGGAGTCTCAGAAAAATCAGGCAGTGAGATGAGGTAAACTCAGCAAACCCCGATTAACATAATTACACCCTGATTTCCCTGCATGCCTCTTGGGAATCAGTGATCTGTCTCCCAGCCCCCCCTCAACCCTCCAGGGGGACGGAGGCCCAGCTCTGCAAGCTGGAGTCCCCTGCCCTGGCATCTCGTGGCGCCTGGGCCTGGGGACGAGTGTCCAGGTGGTCGACAACAAATGCAAGGACGCGAAGAGTAAACACTTTTCCCAGTGAAGCAAAGTTTGGGCAGCTGGAGCGCTGGAGTCTGCAATGCATGGGCTGATCTGTAGACACCTTTACGAAACGCAGAATAAGGGGGCAAAGGGAGAGCTGAAGTCCGCAGAGGAAAAAAAGGACCAAGCTAGACGCTGGAAACACTTTCTAAAATAATGGAAATGTACGTATCGCGGTTGTTTATACATTTATAAATGACACGCTCTATCATATTGTACGTCCATTGTATGACAGCTGATGCTTTTGGAAGACGCTTGGAGAGAACTGTTTGTTCTAGGAATAGCACAATGGGCCATTCCGGTGGATGCTAACACCCTGCTGGCTGTATCTGGTAAGAATCGCACGATTTAATGACTTTGTTGTAGAAATTACCATGAAAATACATTACTGCACCAAGAGCAACATGTAAAGAATAACAAATTCCCGCTGAACAATAGAGTCTACCTGTCATTTATAAATCTATATTTAAATGCAAATAATGTTGTTTTGTGGTATTCATGACTGCTTGCATTGTTATTTAAATGTAAATTACTGTGTTTGTTATCATCCAAGAGAAGATTTTATATTAACTTTCATACACTATCGCCAGTTTACATGGAACCCGATATCCTAGCGGGACCATTGAATAGCGATTGCTATCAGGATTTTGTCAAAAATCAATATTAAATCGTGAAGATGCCTTCATAGGAGAGCACCGATTCCATATTTTTATTCCAGGCATGAATGGAGACAACACAGATTCCCAGAAGCTGAACAAGATCATTTCTGAAATACAGGCTTTACAGGAGGTGGTGGCGCGGTTTAGACAGCTCCGGCTAGATGCCACTGAATTTGCCTGTCTGAAATGCATCGTCACTTTCAAAGCTGGTAAGCAGATGTAGCCCCGTCTCTCCTCCTCCAGTCCCGCCACCTCACTCCTCCCGCCACCTCAGAATACAGACGGACCCTTGCAAGAAGAGGTGATGGCTTTCAAGGGCGCTGACACTTGTCTCGCTCCAGTTTCCATAGCCTCGGGGCCTCCTCCACGTTCTCCCACTGGCCACCCACGTCCCCATCCTCCCCCGCCCCCACCCCATGCCGCCTGTCACCATCTCCTGCTCTCCATTTGTAGTTCCCACACACAGCGGCTCCGAGCTGAGAAGTTTCCGGAATTCCGCCGCCATCGCCGCGCTCCAAGACGAGGCCCAGCTGACGCTCAACAGCTACATCCACACCAGGTGACTCTTGACCTTGACCTTGTACCTGAGACCGTTGCTCCCATTGCGCATGGTGAGCAGGCGGGAAGAAGCCGGTGCTAGCCGGGATGGGTTATCCTGTTGCCAACCAGTTAAGTGAGCTCAAGTCCATGTCCTCACCTGGCTCTAGACGGGTGAGGGGAGCACATCAGATGAGCTGATCAGAGTCAGAGCACTGCCAGGAACATGGCGGCGGTCAGCTCCGACAAGGTGACTGTCAACAACAGTTGGACACATTTGTGGAGAGGGACCCAGCAGGGGGAGGTTCGAGAACGGCTGAAATGTTGTGATTGGTGTTGCAGGGGGCGGTCGTGCTGTCCTTGAAAACAGGCAAGTGCTAGGCCAGGTGCGGTGGCGTGTGCCTTTAATCCCAGCCTAGGAAGGGAGGCTGAGGCTAGGAATTACTTGAGCCCGTGGGTTTGAGACCCTCCCTGGGCAATGTAGCAAGATCTAGTCTCAAAAAATAGCTGGGCGTGGTGGTGCACGCCTGTCATCCCAGCTACCTGGGAGGCTGAGGCTGGGGATCGCTTGAGTCTGTGGTACCCTGGGCAATGTGAGTGTGTGGTTCCATGGGCAAAAACTAGTGAGACCTAGTGGCAAATTAAAAAAAAAAAAAAGAACACACCCAGCTATTGATTCCGTCAAGCTCCGCCAAGCGTGCATGGGCACCAAGGTAGATGAGACACGTCCCTTATCTTTACAGTAAGCAAAGATAATCCCAACTTGAGAAGAGAGAGAGAAACCAGCTGGCGGCTAGGAACGGTGACTGGTTGGAAGGGGTGATGATACGCATGGGATGATAAACACAGTGAACATGGGAAGTGGGAGGCAACATGGGGGGTGATCTTTGAATGGCAGGATTTCAGCAAGCGACAGGGAGGGTACAGGCCAGTGAAGGAGGGAGTTGGGGGAGGAAGTGAGGGCACTAGGGAAGAGGCCGCCAGGGAGGTGAGCAAGGAAACTTGGGAAGGACCCGTCATGCCCGGAGGTGCTAGTAGGGAGAATAAGACCCCAAAACAACAAACCTGTTTCAGAGAAAGTCGTGTCTTCGTTCCCCCCCCTACACCCCAAAACAAGGAAATTAGTCGTGGAAGGAAGACATCTGCTTTGACGAGGAATTCTTTATCCTGATACTCGCTGCAGCTATAATTTAATATTAATGTCTGGAGTCATGCCTGTGACAAAGCTGACTGCGCCTTATTTCTTAGCGCCCTCGAATCAGTGAACATTCTCCCCCAGCGCTTCCCGGTCTGGAAGAATAACATCTGAAATTGAAATGAGAAGTTAACGTTGCAGACCGAGCTAAATGTGCATTAATTGCTCACGCTGCAAGGCGAGCCGGTCTTTGCCGTGCTGTAAGCGGTCTCTCCATCTAGCTGTAAGCGATCTCTCCATCTAGGGCAGGAGGAGAAAGCTAGGAACTGACAGGCGCGCAAACTGTGCTTCAACAGTAACTGAAGAGCAAGTGCGTGAGTCCGGGGCAGACCGGGAACACGGAGGAGAACGGCCAGATACTTGCGTTCATGGGTCAAGTTGGTGGCATTGACCTTGAAATATCATTCGGAGTTCTGTGTCTTTCTGACTCTCTCACACACGCACGCACGCTCGCACAAACGCACGTATGCATGCGCACACACACACTGTTTTCACCATGTCAGTGTTTCTGGGTGGTGCGGTTCTCCACATGTATCAGACAAGTCTTGCTGGCTGACTAACCAGCCCCTTCCAGACAATAGGGTAAAAGTAGTGGGTGAGTGAGTGGATAATCTGCTCACAGAAGATCGATTGCTACTCTTACTATTTTTTTTTTTTTTTTGAGA
>PVHY01031332.1:0-12727 GCA_004024945.1 Uropsilus gracilis | reverse complement strand
GGGGGAAGGGGCAAAATCGGCACAGAACAAAGAGGTGGGGAAAGAAAAAGTGAGCTCAGTGACTTTTTTTCCGAGCCTGGTACAGTTCTTGGCCCCGGCTGCTGGGCGCTCTCCAGGGTGCTGAAACACCTCCCAGAACTGTTTTTTGCTTCCCCTTTGTTTGTAATCCCAGTGTAAAGATCTCAACAGAGAGTGTTGGACCCGCGACACCTGCAATTAGCACTTCTTGCACATCCGTATGTTTAAAGACAAGTAAGAAAACCCTTGGTCATTCCAGAAACTGCCAGCAAGTATGGACCTGCTTTACACAGTCTGTTGTTCTTGCAATAGCATACCACTCCAGTATTCTTTCTACCAGATCATTAATTCTCATTACTTTGGCATCTAAACATTTTTTGCGTAAATATCAGACTCCTGAGGTGAGTAGTTTCGAAGAGGGAATCTGTCAAGGTTAAGGTACACAAATGAAATTAGTTTTTTGCCTGTATTTTAAAAAAGGGGTCTAATCCCCCCCCTTTTTATATTCCTCCAAGTATGAGGCTAATGTGATTACAATAACAAAATTAGCTCATCACTTACTAACTGTTAATTTAATTTTTAATTGTCCATTAAATCAAGCGCTGGGCTGTTTATATTTTAATTTTTAATGTCAGAGAGTTAAATTGCTTTCCAAATGAAGGTTAACAAGGGAGGGCCATTCCTGACTCTGGAAACAAGTGAAATCATGTGGAATCACAAAACAGCTGTTTTTTGGGGGGACAGTGGAGATGTGAACAAAGTGTGAGGCAGGACGAAATCATGTGTATCTTGTGAGCACTCACTACATGCTCGTTTTAGATGCATTATCTGTGCTGTTTTAGATGCATCATTGTAAGGAAGCTCATGGTTTCTTACAAAAAAAATCGATGGTGTATCTTCTATTCTTATTGCCACTTCACATATGAGAGAATGAAGACTCCAAAGGGGGAAGCACGAGCTTAAAGCTCACAGTTTATACTTGCTGAGCCAGGAATCATACCAGAGTCTCTCTTGCACCAATTCTAGCACTTTAAGCTAAGATGCCACTCTGCCTTATTCCAAAATGTTGCTCTGAGGAAAATAATTTTAAGTAGACAGGATAGTGGAAAAATGGTGTAGTATAATAATGATCAGACTTTGGGGGATCTATAGAGGAGTCCCCAAAAACTAAGATAAAAAATTCCTGGACAAGATGATCTCACAGGTCTCTTTGGACTGGTGTGTTTTCAGATTCTGTGATGTTTTCCCTACAATTAAGTACTATTAGTCACTGAGGTATTTACGGTCAGAAAAGAGATTGAGAACTGTGAATATTTCTGATGCTTCAAACAGATGTCCTTCCTCTGGTTCTGTAGAGCAAGGAAGATAACAGAACATGAGATCTAGGGCCTTAGCTAGTCAGGAAAATTGTATTCTGGTATTCTCTGTGTGTGTATGTTGATTTTGTTCAGCAGTAGGGATCTGCTAAGGGATCTGGAAAGTGGAGGAGGTGTTGCAGAAGACATCCAGAGGGCACAATGTTAACAGTTTCTGAAATTGTTTCTTTTGAGGGTCTATAGAAATATCCCTAAAAAGAGTAACACTTCAAAGTCTCATCAGGTGAACCCAAACTGGGGGCTAAATAGACAGCTAAGAATTAGAGAACTTCCTTTTTCACTTCCTTTTGTTCAGCAGAATAGAGCGAGTGGCCCCCTGGGACTTCACAAACATGCTTGCTCTAAATAGGCTCTACCATCCTCTATATCAAGACAAAAACAGACTTTAGTGCATGAGATTTTCAGTAGAAGAGAACTTTAATACAATAAGTGTGCAATGGAGAGGAGAGAAGAGAAATAATATAGTTTAAGCATTTCCAAAGGAAGCATCCAACGTCACCCATCCCCTCAGATGTAATTGCCTAGCTAAACAGGGTCAGCCCAAAGCAGGACCATGAGGACCTGAAGCTTGTTGCACATCTAAGCACCTTTTGGGGAACCAACAGGAAAGGGGTGGAAGGGACCAGGCAAGTCTGGGAGGAAAAGAGCAAAACTAAAAGAGCAATGTTAACATATAAGCCAAGATAAAGGCTGCCACTGTCAGTCTCCCTGCAGTCTCTCACCAACATTTCTATCTCTTTCATGTGGTTCCATTCATATCCCCCAAGTCCCTGGTACAAGTTCAAGGTTGAGAAGCAAGCGCAGCTTCTTCATATGTCTCTCTCCGCTTCATGTGTTTTCTGCACATCCTCTTCTTGCTCTGCTTCCTTTTTCCTGTCTCCTCTCCAGCCTCCTCTCTCTGCTAAGCTCCCCCCTTCCTTGGGTGGGGCAGGGATCTGGAAACTTCTCTTGCCTGGAAATGACCCTGTTACACTTTTTCCAGTCCAACTTCCCTCCATCATTTCTTTCCTTCCTCCATTTCTTCCTTCTAGGAAATGCTTATTTGGCACTCTCCAATCTGGGTCCCATATAAATTCTAGGAAGACAATGGCGCAAAGCATTGTTCCATTCATGCACAATGGGAGTTCACAGTCTAGAAATTTCCCAGGGACAAGAAATAAGGGATAAATATCTGCCATTCAATCTCCAACTCATTCTGAGCAAAGTCACAACTGAAACAGAACGTGCACCATTACCTCTGCAGTCAATTTCAGTTTTCCCCAAGATCCAATTTCTCCAGGCTGCCTAAAAAGCCTAACCTCATAGAGGTCAAGAGTATGGTCGCTGGAAGTCGAATTCCTGGGTCCACATCCTGCCTTCTCCATTTCTAACGCTTAGACTTCAGATAAGTTATTTAACTGCCCTGTACTTGTGTGTATTCATCTGTCACATAAGGATGACAAGGGTGTCACCTGCATCATGATGAAACTTACAAAACACTTAGAAAAGTGATTGACACATAAGAAATACTATGTGGTTGCTTGTTAAATGCATGAAACTTCTTTTGTATGTGTTCCTGGACTCAGAGCAGTCTTAGTCTTAGTCACACATATGTAATAAAGGAGAAATGAGCCTTTGTTGCTATGAGCCATCAAGGATTGGAAAGCTCACAACTGGGAGTGGGAGAATGGGTGGGAGTGGCCAGGGAGGGGAGATGGTGGATGAACCCCAGGGAACACAAAGATGTGAAATAAATATATAAATAAATTATTTTTTAAAAAAGAATTGGAAAGCTGTGTGAAGGAGGCTTACACTGCTAAAAATGGAGCTACCATTTGATCCAGTGTTTTCACATCTGGGAATCTACCCAAGGGATATAAAAACACTAATCTGAAAGGAAACGTGAACTCCTATGTTTATTGTAGCTCTAATTACAATAGCCAGGATACAGAAACAACCCAAGCACCCCCAAATAGATGAATGAATCAAGACATCCTGGGGTCTGTAGAAAGGCTGTGTCAACCTTTCTCTCCAGTTTTCCCATGAACAGGCTCCAGTGGAGCCAGGTTTTCCAAGGAACCAGGGGTGAGCAAGGACAGTTGTTTTGTAGAATTCTCAGAAACACTGCTGGACAATCAGGTTGCCTGGGTGACACAGCTCTTCTCCTTGCATAATGAACACCCAGCACCCATATCTAGCTCCTGGGAATTAAATGTTTACCCTCCAACACCCATGCCCCTAAAGAACAAACTGTATGGTTTGTAGGTGTACATGTTCAGGAAGAACTAGCCTTGGTGGCAAGTCTGTCTGAGATGTCCCTGCCATTTCTAAGAAGAGTATCTGGGAAAGTCCAGAAGCATGAAAGCTAACATTCTAATCCTGTCCCAGCAGAGCTCTTCCAGGTCCATCCAAGGGCTTCTGAAAAACAATTGAGTCCTAAAAGGAAACAAGGGGAACAGTCAATGGAATCTGGTGGTGCTGGCTAAATTCCCACGGTGATTACATTTTATATTTTACCCTGGGCTGGGATGCTTTCCAGAGACCAGTTTATGAAAACAGCTATATTGAGCCAACTCTGTTTTCCTAAATAACTGTGAAATTCAGAGCCCTTTTCTGACTTGGCAGGGACTCAGAGAGGAAAGGGCTCTCGGTGGTGAAAAACACACCAGCTTGGAGTTTGATGCTACTTGGCTTTCCAGATAATTCCAGGAGATGTGCAGAAAGAGCCATTGTCTTTCACCAGAATAACCTAGAAGAATCATAGTTGGGAGGAGTGAGACAAACTGAGCTTGAGTACTGGCCACTCATTATTATGTGAGTGCCTTTGAGAAAGCATTTGTTGCTAAGTCTTCAATTCATCATCTGTATAATGGGCATGGTAGCTTAATTGATTTGCACTGTAGCAATAATAGCCTCTCCCTATCTTTTTTAAAAAATGAGTGATTATATTTTTTTTCTTGCATTATTATATGCCACAAAGTTCTCCCACCACCATGTTTACTTATTCTCTAGTGTTCATTCTGCCCTTGATTTTGCCCTCCCTTCTCTCACTTGCTGTATGTATCAGTTCTACCATCAGCTTGCTAGTTTTAGCATTTTCTTATCCTTTTGTTTGAGAGACCATCTGATATTTACCTTTTCCTTTCTGATCAATTCTGGTGAGCACAATTCCTTCCAGTGCCATCCATGTTGCCACAAATGGCATGTTTGTCCTTTTTGATCACTGAATAGTATTCCGTTGTGTAAATATACCACACATCTTGATTCATTCATCTGTTTGGGGGTGCTTGGGTTGTTTCGTATCCTGGCTATTGTAATTAGAGCTACAATAAACATAGGAGTTCACGTTTCCTTTCAGATTAGTGTTTTTATATCCCTTGGGTAGATTCCCAGATGTGAAAACACTGGATCAAATGGTAGCTCCATTTTTAGCAGTGTAAGCCTCCTCCGCACAGCTTTCCAATTCTTTTTAAAAAAATAATTTATTTATATATTTATTTCACATCTTTGTGTTCCCTGGGGTTCATCCACCATCTCCCCTCCCTGGCCACTCCCACCCATTCTCCCACTCCCAGTTGTGAGCTTTCCAATCCTTGATGGCTCATAGCAACAAAGGCTCATTTCTCCTTTATTACATATTTGTGGCAGGTCAGTTCTCAGCTTTAACTCTGTAGCTTTTCTGCATGTGGAGCTCTTTATCAAAATCCAAAAGGAAGAAGTATCCACTCCCTTCCTTAGTTTTGTGTCTAGGGCATCAGGAGTGGTCTTGAAATATCTTGCAGTGTCTTGCAATGGTACTTTGGTTTTTGCCCATATATCCTCTCTACTCACTTCTGCTTGCATTCCACTTTCAGGGCTGCTATCCTTCTCCCACAGAGAGATAGTGCGAATACTCTGGCTAGAGTATGCAGGTCATGTAATTTTCCTGCCGGCAGGGAAGTTCATAATTTGGGACAATAATATAGCCTACCACAAAGAGACAATAATACTCTCTTTTTCACAGTGTAGTAATGAAGCTGAAAGGTAACCCATGAAACTTTATTGCAAACTATGAAGTTCTATGTTCGTGCTAATTACTACCCTATAGCACTAAGTTCTCTAGGGATCTGACAGAGGTTGAATGAATCCATATTTTGTGCATGTCTCTATTTGTATGGAAATCTGCTTGCCTTCAAATATATTCCCCATTCACTCTGACTCTGAAATTGACAATCTGATACTGAGATTGATAATTTGATACTGAAATTGAAAATGATCAATTTCAGTATCAATCTCACTTCGCTTAGTCTCCTTTATAGAGTCTTAAAATCTAAGGAATTTAGTTCATTTTCATGCAGTTGAATTTCCAGCCCAATAGGCTGGGAACTCATGTTAACAAATTGTGGCATCACCTTGGTTCGTGTCACTGTGAATGACAGACTCTTCTGAATGTATCTGGGCTTCGTCAGTTGGGATATGACCCCTTATTGTCAACTACTCTTTGATTGACTCTTTGATCTCACTACAGGAGAGACATTTACATACCATCTCAGAGAATGGCAAAAAAAAAGCCAAAAAACTCCCTGGACAATTGATTAGGAAACTGGACACTGGGAACCTGAGAAAAGGGCTGAGAAATCTGAAAAAGATGGGGAAAAACCTCCTTGTTACTTATCAAAAAACTCCCCTCATTAACTAATTGACTCAGTGATTACATTGAGTGCCAACTATATACTAGGCAACTCTATTCAGATGCTTTGCTCATTGTTTAGTTGATGAATAATAGTAGACCATCAACTATGATGCAGGCACTAAATTTAAAACAGTGAACACGCGAAACACCTTGTCATTAGGGAACTGATCTTGTAGGGATGGGGACTACTTAGATACAAGCAATACATACATAAACAAGTAAAATGTATGCTATGCTGCCTCAAAATTAAGGAAATAACAAAGGAGCATAGAAATTGTTGAAGGGATTTTTATGTTAAAGGATATCTGGGAAGGTCTGATTGAAAGAGTGATATTTGAGAATAGACCTGAAGGAGGTGAGGGATCAAGCCTTGCAGAGGCTCAGTCTACACAGCAGAAATACTTCTACTACACAGTAGGAATCTTCTCTGGGAGGGGGGAGCCTGTCAGGGGGGACAGGAGGGGCCTTTGGGGTAGGTGACCTATGAGCAGGCAGGAAGAGGGACTTGCCATCGTAGGACTTCATAAGCCATCATAGGGACTTCAGTTTTTGTCTAAGCGAGTGAGAAGTCCAATTGAAGGTTTTATGCATAGCACCAAAAAGAACTGATTGCAGTTGTGAAAGTTCATCCTGACAGCTGTCCTGACAAGCAACAGCCAGGTGCTGCAAAGGTATCAAAAGAAGCAGGTTGAAGCCTAGAGCAGCAATGCAGGTGAGCAATGGTGGTGACTCTGACCAAGAGAGTGTACGGCGGGGCTGGATCTGAAATCGGGTCAGAAGGGGCAAACCAACCAACCAACAAGCCACAGGGGAAAAAGCAGCACTTTCAAAAGGTAGCTCCTGCCACCCAGGTTCCCTCTGGTTCGTACCACCCATGCATAGCAGTTGCTAGTCAAATTCAATTTGAACAACAGGGTTTTCTTTACCAGGAAAATTAACAGGGAAAACAAAAAGTCCTTAATGCCACAAGTGGCCAGTTATCTGACCCCAGTCACCATTTTAGTCCCAAAGGTCCCAAAGACACATGTCCATGACCAGTACCCTTTGCTCCTCCAAACCTGAGGCAGGCACTCTGCAAAATCCAATCTTTCTCCAGCGTCTTTCTTTGCTTCTTCTCTCTCCAGCGTTGTGAGCTGCTCCACTTCTCCAAGGCTCTTCAAACTTCAATGAAAACAGATGCAAAAATCAGCTTTCCAAATCCTTGGCCATCACCAGGTACCAGTTTTCCTTGCCACCTTGCTGCAGTGCCACACTCCACACCAGCCACCCTTCTACTGCCACCATCAGCTCACTCTTTCAGGGAGCTTCTGCCCAGCTTGGTCATCCGGGCTACTCTTTACTGGTTCGCCTTTCTCATGCCTTCCTCTCCCCAAAACATGTCTCTCTCACCTCTGCTCCTCTCTTTTATGTATTTCTCTTTTTGCTCCCTTCCTGAAAAGCAGAGTCCAATTCCCCTTTACACACCCTCTTGGTGATTCATTTTCTCTTCCTTACCCAGGAGTTGCAACAAAGTAAAAGAAAGAAGTGCTCTTATCCTGTTTGGGCCATCTTTTACCTCCCTGTTTTTCAGACACAGCTAATGGCAATGTCTAAATTTTAGGAACAAATTCACTGCCCATGTAGGGGTCACTGGGGTCACGGCTTCAGATCTGGGATGTGTGGGTACTTCCTAAAATGGAACTGGCAAGATTTACACATGAATTGGACACAAAGTGTGAGAGAAAGAAGAATAGGACCACACCCAAGGGTGCAATATCAGAGTGGAATGAAGTGTGGCAAAAGAGGCAGACATAACTCCTTCTGCAGGAGCCTGGTGGAGAAGTTGTAAAGCTCCACTGAGTCATGAAGCTCTCATGAATGGGGTTTCCCTGAGAGAAGATGAGGCTCCAGACGTTGCCTGTGCAAGGAAGTGGGAGCAACCCAGTATCCATGCCGAGCACATTGTGACAGTGGATGAGGAGAGAGGCTGGAATACAGTCAGAAGGCAGGCTTGGGAGGGTTTTGAACAACTAGGACCCTTTTATTTCAGGTGCTATACCTTGGGTTTAATGACAGGTGACAAGGCCAAACATGTGTCCCCAAAAGCATCCTCCAGTGCAGCCTGAGGAGTGGAAGCAAAACTGAAGGCAGGTGTGCAAGTTAGGCGAAGGGGGAGGGGATGGGGTATGACTCATGGCAACAACTAGGTGGATGGACTTCAACCTCCTATCCTCCAAGGTTCCCAGCCCTGAGGACAAAACAAGCACAACTCAGCAGAACAGTCATGAAGCCACGCTCCCAAAACTGTCCTGATAGGCAGTACCTCTGTCTCTCCAGGGTGGGATCCTTCCTCCTCTCTTTCAGCACCAGCAGGAAGTTTTGCAGCATTCAGGTGAATAGAGGAGAAAGGAATCTCTTTGGAAGAGTAAGAAATCCAATCGCAGCTACAAAAGCCCCCAAATCAGTTTTCATTTGCTTATCCACATTCGAAAAATAGAACCTTTCTCCAAATATGCCTGTACACCCCAAGTGGAGACACTGATTGGTTATATCTGGGCCACAGACCCATCCCAGCCAATCACAGTGACCAGGATGATACTGAATGTCATCAGTTTATCCTGGGGTAGGTGGTGACCCCTGTGGACCTGGAGAGAGTTTGTCTCAACAGAGAAAGGGGCATGGGGAAGTCACAGGTACACTATGTCCAGAGCCTACTCCTTTATGGAAAAAGCTCTCAGGAGGGATATTGGAGAAGCAGAGATGACTTGGGAGTCAGGCACCAGTCTGAGACCAGTGTTCTTCCACGCCACCTCTTGTTGGACCATCAACACTGCTTTAAACTCACTGCCGTCATTGATATTAAGCCAGGAGCTCCCCCACTGCTGGTGCTTTCTCGGGTGGTTCTCGATTTCAGGATTACCTGTGCTTCCTCAACAATGCCGCTGCCCAAACTCAGACCAAATGTCTCCTCCCAGCAGTATCTGCATCCCTGAGGCGACCAGTCTGTCCTCTATATCCCATGGCGGAGGGCGGGGGGGGGGGGGTCGCTTCATACCTTTCCTGGAATCTCTAGAAAGTTCCTTTACTAAGCTGCTATGTCTGCCTTGGATCTTTGCTTCCTGGGCTCTGGGCTTCTCAAAGATGATGCCTATGTCTCATTCATCTTTGATCCAAGTTCCATGAGCAGCACATAGCAGACAGCACTCAATTGGCAATCAGATCCGAGATTCCCTTCCCTCTGTTGAGACTGGGTTTGTACAGAATCAGCATTTCTTATGGAACAGTAGCCCAGAATGATGAAATGCCCAATGTTCAGAGTGGATGGATTTTTTTTGCATCTTTGCAACTCTTGGGGAAACACTCCCCCACTTCTTTCAGGTGTAGTTTTTTCACCCATCAGACTACTTTATATTCCTGGCTACAGACACTAAATCAGATATGGGTCAAGATAGGTACATTGGGAGCTATTTTTTTTTCTCTGTATCATAATGCTAGAGGGAAGGATGAAGGGGAACCCCAGGACCGCAAACATGCCTGTCCTAAATAGGTTCTGCTATCTGTTGCATCAAGAGAAAATACACTCTAGTGGGTATGGCCTTCAATAGTGACTTTAATATAATTAGTGTGTAGTTCAGAGAAGAGAAAGGGAAGAATAGAATAGTTTCCCCATGAAACACTCAGCTACTCATCCCCTTGTGGGGAAATGCCCAGCCAAAAAAGGTCATCCTGAAGCAGGACCATTGAGACACAAAAGCTGGCCACACATCTAAGGCACCTTCTGGGGGACCCCCAGGAAAGGAGCAGAACAGGCCAGGCGAGTCTGGGAGGAAAGGAGCAAAATGAAGTCAAGAGAAGACTGCATTGTCAACCTACCCTTGGGTCTCTCACCCACGCCTCTGTCTCTTTCCAGTGTCTCCTCCCATGTCCCCCAAGTCCCTGGTCCCAGGCCAAGGCCAAGAAGCCAGAGCAGCCTCTCCACATGTCTCCATTCCATGTGCCTCCTCCGCATCTTCTTCTTGCCTTCCTCTCCTTCTCCCAGTCTTTTGTAGCTTCTCTCTCTGCTCAGCTCTCCCTTTCCTTGGGTGGGGCAGGAGACCAGGAAACTCCCCTTTCCCTGGAGACCACCCTGTTACAATGGATTGTAAACTTTGAGATTTCCATGGAGCCATAGTCCTGTCAAATGCAAAAGTCTAATAATAAAACCAGAAAAAAAAGGAAGTGTTCAAATAGATGAAGAGAATAAAAGAGGGATGAAAAAGAGAGACAGAAGGAGAGAGGGGAGCAGAGAAGAGACATCAGATAGTATAGTTTGAACTCTGAGATCTAGTTACCCCAATTGTTTATACCCTGAGGTACATGCAATCCTAATACTTAGAACTACATGAGCCACTAGATTCTTTTTTGCAAAAGCTAAATTCAGTTGGACTTTTGCCATTTTCAGTGGAAAATGTCAAGATCGATACAATATTATACCTGCCTCCTAGGGAGCCAGAAATTCCTTTGGACGGCAAAATGCGCTGATATGTCCTGCAGGAAAGAAATTCATTTCACTTTGTTTAGCCAAGTATCTCCCAAACTTATTCGGTCACCAGCTCCTCTTTTCCAGGAACAAGTATTAATTTCTGTAGCTCTACTATTCCTGCACTCTGTCAAAGGCAGGCAAGAAACACATGCCATCTTAGAGTAAAAGAAAGCACATATTTAATAAAGCAAAATTAAATTAACTAGTGTACACAGATCTGCAACATAGGTCAGTTAATGGGCAAAGAGTTAATGCTTTGAATTAGGGGAATCTTCTGGTTCCAGAAGCACTTGATTTTCTAGGAATAGAGTACTAGCTACTGTACTAGTAGCTACTGCAATATTAGCTACTGCTACTAGTTAAAACAACTAAAATCTGTCAGGAACTTACTATGTGCTGAAACATTGCAGAAGCTCAGAGAAACTCAATGACTTAGCTATAAACCAGAAGATGGGGGGGGACCAGTTTTTGAACCCAGTTTTGACTGACACTAAGATCCCATTCTCTTTTCCATGATATGTCATCTTGAAAGCTTGAAAAAGAAAGCATTTCACTGGGTGCATTGGATGTCTCTGATAACAATGGTTTACTTGGCACATCTACATTTGCACGGAGGAATCTGGTCTAAGACACTCACATTTTAGCCATCCTATTTGCCACTCTACCTGGCCTAAGTGGCCCACAGAACTTACAAATACAGGTTATGACATTGTTTTGTCATTTGTCTCAGTGCCCTTTGAATGGCCTGGTGTTTGCAGCTCCTTGGAGGGGTGGTGCAAAATAGAAACTTTGGAAAAAGCAAACAAATCCAGCCACCAGCTGAACACTCCTATTTAGAGGAAGAGATGGCAGTGTGAATAAGGAAATGACTTGGTGGGATTCTATGTCTGTTGATAGCTGCTGACTCAACAACACTGTACTTCCTTCTGTGGCATTGCAAGGAGCCCCTCTTTCTGTGTACGAATATGTCCAACACTATCTCTGATGAATGGCCACCATAGAATAGTTTGATTGCTTCCTGGGATGGGGAGATCACTACCTGACACCAGTCACAGAGAAGAGTTGGTCATAGAGAAGAGTCAGCAGAAAGGAGACCAGGGGGCATTGGAGCAGGGTAGTTAGAGGGAAGGAAACACAATGAGTCACCTAAGACTGACCTCTAACCTGTCACTGGCTGCATGAGTGGCTTTCCTTATCTCTTATCCTTATCTTTCCAGAATTTAATCTTCTCTGGAAATGGGGAATCAGAGTTTGCCTTTCCCCACAGACAAGGTGCTGGTTGTAGGGGATAAAGAATTCTGTTATGTGAAAACACTTAAAATTCTTATGTGCCCATAAAGTATAAGCTAGTGCTGTGTGAGATTATTGACTTTGGTTATCCAGGGAAGGCCAGGCAGGAAGGGTGTTATGGATATATAAACCATAAAAACCATATATTTTATATGATGTCATTTTTCATTAAATATACATAGAGATGTATATGAACAGAAAATATACAAGAGGTTTTTTTCAAAATACTGGAAGTTCTAGGAGACTTTTACCTTTTCCATTTGCTTTTCTTTCTTCACATTTTTATAAATGACATGGGTTGTTTAGAGAGTAAAAAAAAAAAGAAAGAAAAATAGATGTTTTCATTTGAGAGTTGTGGTAGATGTGGAGATAGATTGATTGATTTCCCTTCAGAAAAGGACAAGAGATCAGGATGATGGTTGATGACTGACATGGTGGTAGGAGAACTTCGGGGCATACAATGATGTAAATATGTAGATATAAACATATAGATATAAATGTAATCAATAATATATGTGTGTGTTTAAAGACAAGAAAAGGACAAGCTGCCCTGTTGTGAGGAGCATCGTGGGTTGACAGCCTCCAAAGTCAAACAGTGGAGGGTGGCCCTAGTCACACACTGATGGTGAGACACGAGAAGAAAGGAGGGTTCAGTCACAGTAGGCTCTTTTTAAAAAATAAATAAATAAAAGTGTGGGTTTGATTTGAATTCCCCTGGACATTAGTGATGTTGAACATTTTTTTCATATATTTGTGGGCCATTTGCATTTCTTCTTTGGGAAAGTATCTTTATAGCTCTTCTCCCCATTTTTTGACTGGGTTGTTTGCTTTGTTTTTGTTGAGTTGTGGGAGCTCTCTGTAGATCTTTCATATCAGTCCCTTATGGCTGAG
>PVHY01031331.1:0-12755 GCA_004024945.1 Uropsilus gracilis | reverse complement strand
GGAACAAAGATAGCCTCTTCAACAAATGGTGCTGGGAAAACTGGACTAAGACATGCAAAAAAATGGACCAAGACATCTCTCTCACACCATGTACAAAAATTAATTCAAAATGGATAAAAGACTTAGATATCAGACCTGAAACCATAACATACATAGAGGAAAACTTGGGCAAAACCCTCCATGAAATACAATTCAGAAATCCCTTCCTGGAATCATATACAGAAGGCAAAAAATTGAAGGAAAACATAAACAGATGGGACTTCATCAAACTAAAAAGCTTCTGTACTGCAAAAGAGACAACAGAAAAAACTAAAAGAAGCCCAACTAAATGGGAAAAAATTTTCACCCTCCACAAGAGTGATAAGGGATTAATAACACAGATCTACAAGGAACTCACACAACTAAACAAAACAAGATGCCCAATCAAAAAATGGGGAGAAAAACTAAAAAGACACTTCTCCAAAGAGGAAATACAAATGGCCAATAGGCACATGAAAAATTGCTCAATATCACTAGCAATCAGAGAAATGCAAATCAAAACCACAATGAGATACCACCTTACACCAATAAGAATGGCCCACATCAAAAAAACAAGCAACAAGTGCCGGCGTGGATGTGGAGAGAAAGGAACACTCTTACACTGCTGGTGGGAATGTAAACTCGTCCAGCCACTATGGAAAGCAGTATGGAGGACCCTCAAACTCATGAAAATGAAATTACCATTTGACCCAGCAGTCGCACTTCTGGGAATCTACCCAAAGGAGACCTCAATGTGGGTACAAAAGGACACCTGTGCTCGGATGTTTACTGCAGCACTATTTAAAATTGAAAGGACATGGAAACAACCCAAATGCCCCAGAACAGATGAGTGGATGAAAAAGATGTGGTACATATACACAATGGAGTATTACTCATCAATTAAAAATGACAAATTTGATGAATTTATAGACACCTGGATGTACCTAGAAGAAATCATTCTAGCAGAAACGAGCCAGATAGAAAGGGACAGAAACCAAATGGTTTCACTACTATATGGTCAACCGAATGAAACTACACAAGGGGACAGAAGGGACAAGCTGGAGCGGGCGGGGAGGTGAGGTGGTGGGTGACCCCCAGGGACTGAAATGATGTGAAATATATATAAATAAAAAATAAATAAACAGAAAAAACAAAACAAAATAGCTGGGCTTGGTGGTGTGCACCTGTAATCCCAGCTACCTGGGAAGCTGAGGCTGGGGACTGCTTGAGTCTGTGGTACCCCGGGCAACGTGAGCCTGCGGTTCCACGGGCAAAAATATGGAGACCTAGTGTCAAAAAACAAAACAAAAAGAACTTTTTTCCATTCTAATTGAAATAGTTTAGAGCTCTGGCAGCTGTTAGCATGCTAGCTGCTGTGGCCTATCATCAGGGGTCTGTGTTCCTGGGACTCTAGGTACACAGGCCTTGGCTAAAGGCAGGCACTTGTCAACAAGGGATGGCAGGATGAGTGGAGAGATGGAGCTGATTTAACCTTCTGCTCCCAACAAGCACAGCCACACTGGAGCAGAGCGCAGGCCTGGACACCAACCTCGCCCCAGGAGACACCGAGGCCCAACAGCACACGGGAGAAGGGTGCCACTGCAAGGGCGGAACTGGCCTGGAAAGGAGAGCCTGGAGAGGCAGGGCTGGAGGAGAGTGGTTGGCCCAGGTCGCCGCTCTCTATCCCATCCACCGAAAAGCAGAGTCGCTTCCCCTTCAAAGGCAGTGGGAGGGAACAGGTGTGGGAGGCCAACAGACTGAAAGGATAAGAATACATACGAGAGACACACTCCCAGGTACCCAAAGAAACCTGAGGGCCCAGAAACAGCAGGGCCAGTGAGAGGGCAGGGCTAGCAGGCTGGAGAAAACGAGAAGAGCAGGAAGGAGAGGACTGTGGCGCACCAGTAACCACTCAGAACACAAGCCGCAATTCACCCCTGTGCTGGTGAGACCTGTGCAGGTCAGGCGTGGAAACAGCTGTGACAGAGATTCTGACCCTGGGCAGGGAGCGCTGGGGGCAGTCAGGACAAGGCATCTGGGCAGGAAAGGCAGAATGTAGCTTCTGGGGAGTCGGGCGCTTCTGTCTCTGCCACCACAGGAGGGTACTGTTCTCTAAAGAGTGTGGAGCCAGGGCAGAGGCAGCAAAGGAATGCTTAGAAGGAAATCCCCCCCTTCTCTGGTGGCCCAGAGGTAGCTGACCCTCTTCCTTCAGAACCTACCCCAGAGAGGGACTAACCCCCTTTCTCCAGGAGGTCTCCAACCCAGGGGGGGTCAGCACCCCCAGGGACCAACAAGCATTCCCAGACCACACCCCAAGGACCACACCCACACACCACCTCCCAGTGGTCAGTCAGGCATCCCATTACGGTGTCTGCCCCCAAAGTGAAAGAGGGAGAACCATCTGGTGAACACCTATTGGGTACCGGGAACTTTGGTGAGACAAGGATGGCCCTTCTGGAGTGATCCTTCCCGGACAGGTTGGAGGCATCTTCCTGTCCTCAGGGGATCCTGGCATAGAGCCCACGTCATCACTCAGCACTTGACAGCCAGCAGCCACCACAGGCAGGAAGGGTGAGGGATGACTCACGGCAAAGGAGTCTAAATCAGTGTGTGTGTGTTTTCCTGTGCTGTCAGCTACTGGGACAGACATAAGAAGCCATCCTTGGATGCAGGGACAGTGAGAGGAGAGTGGTGAGCTGCTGGCTCATCAGTGCGCCATCCAGATAGACGGTCAGGAAGGGAGCAATTAGAAGCACCCAGCATATTCCAAGATTCCACCCCCAAGTTGGGAAGTAAGTCACCTGCCTCCCTGAATCCCGCCCTTGCCTGACACTCTGGCAATTTTCAGCCTTCCTGTGTCCCCCAAGCAGTCATCCCATGACTCTCAGCCCTTCGGGGGCAAGGCCCTGTGCCCTGCTTGGTCAGCTGCTCCCTGTCAGAGTACATGAACCAGGTTGCAAAGTCAGCCCACAAGCACTGACCCCCTTTACATGGAGAGCACCAGGACACACCACAGTATCTGTATGCCATTTTCTCTTAATAACCTGGGGCAAAATGGCAAGTGTTAGAAGCACTTTAGGAAGCTGGGAAGAAGTGACCTAGGAATGTAAATGTCAGGCCTGGCTCTGGGGATTCATGCTATGATGAGGGTGATCAGAAGTATAAAAGGGTCTAACTCACTGGTCCAGAGTGAGGCCACAAGCAAGGTGCAGTGGCGCATGCCTTTAATCCCAGGTTTGGGAGGCTGAGGCTAGGAATCGCTTGAGTCCACAGGTTCAAGACTGTCCCAGGCAACATAGGGAGACCTAATCTCAAGAATTAGCTGGGTGTGATGGCGCATACCTATAATCCCAGCCTTGGGAGGTTGAGGCTAAGGAGCACTTGAGTCCGCGGGTTCGGGACTACCCCGGGCAACGTAGCAAGACCTAGTCTCTTAAAAAAAAAAAAATCAGAGTGAGACCATGGGCCTAGGAGAATGGATGATTAGCCCACAGTTCGCAAACCTACCCATGGGGAGCTCTGCCACGAGCACAATCCCCTAGTTGGAGGCAGGTCTGGAAGGAAGGTGGGCTTCCTCACCATCAGGACTCCATCCTTTGCCTGGCAGCATCGTTCTCCTGAACAAGGCTCCGTGACAGCCTTTGCCCATGCTCACCTGTGCCTGGAGCAGTCACCCGGTTTCACCCACAGCTCCGAAACTGCCCAAGCAGAGGAGGGTGACAATTAAAGGTTGCTAATCACAGGGGACGTAAAGCTGCTGATGGCATCACTCTGCCATCAATCCTACAAGAGCCTCTTCATCCATCCGCTGCTTGGAATAGAACTCTTGACAATAGCAGTGACATTAGGCCAGCAACGTCACATTTCATGTCAAATGAATCACAGAATCTCCAAGTTAGTGGGACCCTAGCAGTCCCTGACTCTGGGTCTGCAGATGGTGACTCACCTTCTGAGTCACTCCTTTCAAAAGAAAGCTCCAGCCCTGCTAGGGCCTCCCATGACAGGAAGTGCCTCCTAAGGTGGCTCTTTGTGTCTTCAAAGCACTCTCCCACTCATACAGGCCCTCCTTACATCAGGCCAAATGAGTTCCCTCATCACTTCCAACGTGACCCTACTGTGGCCTTCCCTATTCTGGCACTTCCAGCCACTGGGCAAAAATTCAGGTTTCTCCTCCCAAATCATCTGGCACAGCCTTCTCCTCCCAGCATACCCTTTTCTGCTGAGATTCCTGTACTTGCCTCTAAGCAGGTCCAGCCAGCAGCCTCCGAAGTGCATGTTTAGCAGGCTGGCCCCTTCTCCCTGGGGTCTAGTCTCAAGAAGAAAGCACCCCCGAGGCCGGGCATGGCGGCGCATGCCTGTAAGCAGCAGCCTAGGAAGCCGCAGCCAGGGTCAGGGATCGTGGTTCGAGTCCCGCCAGGGGCATGTAGCGAGACATAGTCCCAAAATACATATAGCTCTGTGTGGTGGTGCGTGCCTGTAATCCCAGCTACCCGGGAAGCTGAGGCTGGGGATTGCTTGAGTCTGTGGTACCCCGGGCAACGTGAGCCTGAAGTTCCACAGGCAAAAATAGCGAGACCTAGTCTCAAAAAAAGAAAATAAATAAAATAAAATAAAATAAAATAAAATAAAATAAAATAAAATAAAATAAAATAAAATAAAATAAAATAAAATAAAATAAATCAAACCCTAGGCCTGTTACCTGTGAGGCTTGTCTCACAACAAGCCAAGTCGGGAGACCATGATCAAGCTACTTAACCTTGCCAACCTCAATTTCCTTATCTCAGAGAGGACTATGACTTTCGTAAGATGGGACTATGACACCCACCTGGCAGAAATGCTGTGGAGGTTATACAGTTTGAGTATAATATCCTCAGCCCCATCCCTGGCACTCAGCAGGTACTATGTAACAACAGAGAACAGCACTGTTCCTAGAGGAAGTGATTTCTGAACTGGACTTTTTAATGATCAAGTTTTAAGGCTGATACTGGGAATAGAGGGAAAGCCTGAACAAAAGCTCAGTGAGGGGAGTGAACTGTCTGAGGTCTATAACGCACGAGGAGCAAGGTGGGATGTGAAGCCAGAGCTGGGGACCGGGGTATCTGGAGTATCAAGATTGTCGGCAGGGTGCTGAAGGAGAATCCACTGGCTGTGCTTCCCTCCACAACCAGGTCCCTCCTGGGGATGTGGGACTCTACAAATCTCCAGGCAGGAGAGGAGCCTGCAAGTCTCTCCTAATCTGTTCTGAGAAGCAGATGTCACACGTGTCATTTGGAGCCCACTCTCTAGAAACCCTGATCCACCCCAAACATCCTCAGGAAGCCAGGCTCCCCCATCCCAGGCTGCGATTCCTCTCACTGCACCCAATTAGTATACCTTCACTACCAAGAACTCAGAAGACTCTCACCTAACACTTGGAATCCGTAAGTAGTCTCTGATCATACAGCATTCCCCAAACAAACACCAGATCTGAGCCTAGCTTTGTCAGCCTCTGCTGCTTTACTCCCAATCTCCAGTTTATCTGGAGGATAGTCAGCAGCAACAGTCACTTCTTTGAACCTCCTTCTCAAATCTCAGGACCCAATCCTGTGGTTACAGTGGAAACAGGAAGACTGAGTCCATAACCTACCCCATTCATTTGTCATCCTCCAACCACAGGTAATCAATAGCCAGTTAGTAAGACTCTGCAAGCTCCAATTAGATAAAATGTCTGATCAACAATTGCCAGAATCAGGAACTCTTGGGAGAATCTACAGACTTTTGGAAAAAAGTACTTCCTCTGACAGCATTTTTTGGGAACCCTCCCTTCTTCCTGTGCTAAGCATGCTATTTCTCTTGTCAGCTGGATCCTCAACAGCCTGGCATCCCACAGAGTTCCTAGGGCTGAAGCTCTAGAACACAGCAAGTCAGGCAAGGCATAATACTACCTTGGTGAGCGGGGCACGGTGGCTTGTGCCTGTAAGCTTCAGCCTATGAAGCAGCTGGGGCTAGGGATCACGGTTCAAGTCCCGCTCAGACAACACAGCAAGACCTAGTCCCAAAAAATAGATGGGCGTGGTGGTGCACGCCTGTAATCCCAGCTACCTGGGAAGCTGAGGCTGAGAATTGCTTGAGTCTGTGGTACCACAGGCAACGGGAGCCAGCCTGTGGTTCCATGGGCAAAAATAGCGAGACCTAGTCTCCAAAAAATAAAAATAAAAAAATACTACCTTGGTAGGTTCTGGGTCTTCTGACCCTGATGACACCCAGCCCAGAGCAGGACAGTGACTCCGTGATTGCCCCACCAAAGTTGGCAATTCCTGGACAGTCAGCATTTGTTTTGTTGAGTTCATTTAGAGAAAGAAAACATGGGAAACTTAAGGGGAGAGCTGACTAGAGAACTGATTAGAGAGCTTCACTGAGAGCTAGCCTGAAGCAGAAGGCTTTTCTCTTTTCCTCCGTTCCTCACACCACCAGAGACGCATGGTCTATGAATCCACTAGGGAGTGCCAGCCCCCAGCCACAAAGGAAGACAGTCCTTGACTGACTCCAGACCAGAAGCTGACGGGGGTGGTGACAGAGTCCAGCAGTACCTTGAGTGCTAAGGGCAAAGTGCTGTTAGGTTCCTGGGCCAGCAGACTGGCACCAGAGAGGGCCAGCCCCTCAAGAGAAAACCTGAGTCACACAGGGAGCTGTCCCAGACCTCCACGTGGTTTGCCCAGGAGATAAGAACAGTGTCTTGGCAGGCCCAGGTCTGAGGGGAACACTGCGAGGAGTACCCTGTGGATGCACCTAGGGAAATGGCCTCATCAGACTACTGTGGCCAGCAAAACTCCACTCTACTCCCCTCCCACCTAACAAATGGCACATTCTTCTCACAGACTGCCCAGTACCATGAAGCTCTAGCATGCAGCACTCGCTGTTTCCCCAGCCACCCTCCTCACCTACCCCAGGAGCATCCTGCCAAAGGACCAAGAAGCTCTGACTCTTTTCTCACCATCTTTCATTCAGCTCCCAGCAGTACCAAAAGCTCACCAATTTTTGCAGGTATCAGGCCTGTCAGTGGGTCCAGAGACACTGCTGTTTCAACCTGGCCAGCAGGTTCGTGGTAAGTGTTTATCAGCACACAAGATACTGCATAAATATGCTAATTAGATCCCAGTGTTTTAAGATCAGATTTTCTGCCTTGTCTAGAATGTATGAGTTGATGGGGTTCTCATTGCTGAACAGCAAAACTGGGCTGAGATGAGTGGCTGCTCCTTTAGACAGGACACAGCCACAGAACAGATGCTGCGGAGGCCCTGCTCCACATCCTCTCAGCCCACCTGGGCTCACCTGCAGCTGTGGTGCTCCTGGGCATGCTGCCCACGAGCACCTCTCTTCCTTTCTGAGGCAGAAAGGACTTTCTCCGGTTCTAGCGGGCATTCAGGACAGCCCGGAAGTGTCAGGGATTTAACGCCCCCAAAGAAATTCCTGACTCACATAGCAGTCAGCAGATTAAAAACCACCCACTTGCCTGTCCCTCAATGGTATGATTCTGAGGCACACTCCACACGGTTACTCAGTAGGTCCCCAATGAGGCTGAGATCCGCAGTGGCCTTCCTTCACATACCCGTCACTGGCTTTCTTCCTTCCTGCCTCCCTTGCACTTCCCTTGCGCTTGTCACTTCCCAAATAAACTACCTCCTCTCAAGCCCTATGCTCACTTTCAGGGCAACTCCAAACTAAGACACCCTTCTTGTCTAACTTGATCATTTTATATCACCTGTCTGACCCCCCACAAACATGGCCCCTCATAGCTTACCCTCCTGACCAAGAGCTACAGCATACACCCCCATACACACCCAGGGGTCTCCCAGTATTCCTTGGATAGGAGAGACTCACCTCCCCCGAGTAACTGTACTTGCCCCTGAGGATCTGCCGGTAGAGCCGGGTGCGGTTGTCATCCTCAAAGGGCATGGTGCCACTGAGCAGGATGTAGGCAATGACACCCAGCGCCCACATATCTACTGAGTTGGTATAGGGCTTGCGGACCAGGACCTCGGGGGCGATGTACTCAGGCGTGCCGCACGTGGTCTTCATCAGACAGTCATCACCCTTCTTTCGGGCACTGGCCAAGCCGAAGTCCGTGATGATGATCTTGGAGTCAGTGCCCGGGTGGTAGTAGAGCAGATTCTCAGGCTTGAGGTCTCGGTGTGTGATACCCAGCGCGTGCAGGTATCGGACGCCATCCAGCACCATCTGCAGCACCCGCGTGGCGTCGCGCTCAGTGAAAGAGCCCTTGGCAATGATGCGGTCAAAGAGCTCGCCGCCAGTGGCCAGTTCCATCACCATGTACACGCGCTCCTGCGTCTCAAACACCTCCACCAGCTGGATGATGTTGGCGTGGCGCACGCGGCGCAGCACACGAAGCTCCGACTCACATACCTCCCGGCCCTCCCGGTACTTGGTCTCGATCATCTTGATGGCATATGGCTGCCGGGTTGCCCGGTGCTCCACACGGACCACTCTGCTGAAGCTGCCTCGGCCGATCAGGGCTTTGATGTCGTACTTGGCTGTCACGCGGGGGTCGAACTTGGCCCTGTACTTCGCCACCCTAGCCCTGCGTGGTGGTTCTGAAGGAGGCTCTGTGTTGCCGCTAGTGGGGGCACCAGGACAAGGGCTTGCAAACTGACTGGCGGCTGGGAAGCCCGCCTTGAGAGGGCCGACACTGTCCACCTCCGTGATGAAGTGCTTGTACACATCGCTCTTGGTGCCACTGAAGGGTTCCACCTTCTTGACAAGATCCAGCTGGACATCCTTGGGCGGCTCAGGAAGGACCTTGCTTGTCCCACAGCCCATCACGGACACGGGGGCATCCTCTCTGGCGAGGCTGGCAGGACCTGCTCTACAGGCAGTGCCCCGTCTACACCTAGGCAGAGAAACGAGGGGCAAGTCAGCACAAGTCCTCTGAAGGGACACCAGCTATCCTCCTCGCCTCCTCACTTGCCCCTCACCAGACCCAGCCTGACTGAGACTGCAGCCCTGATTCTAACCCAGTTCCCTGGTGAGGAGGATGCCTTTGGTTTCTGAGTGATGGGAATCCAGGCCCACTGCAGGGTCGAAATGAAAGACCGGGGCTGAGCTCCTTGATAATGACTGACATCTTTCTGGGTCTGATCCTTTCACTGCTCTTCAACCCTGAGAGAGGGCCAGGAACACGCACCAGGCTCAGCTATCACTGCCCCCATCCTCCTCCATGCTCTGCCGGGCCCCTTATCCTAATTGAAGTCCTGTTTTTTAAATGCTAAAATCACTCCTCTTATTACTCTGACTCATCTTTTCTGCACCGGGGGTGTGGAGTATTGGAGGCCTGCTCTCCAACACAATCTTCCATGGAGGCTCACAAAGCCACTTCTCCAAAGCCTTCCTTGTTGATCTCTTTCCTGGTCATCCAGACCCCCTACAGGGGTTGATCTCCCTTCACCCCAGCAACAAACACAACCTGCTGCTCTGGGTATGTGCCCTAATTTTGCTCTTTTCTGGCCAACTCCCACTACTTTGCTAATGCAGCTTCTTTACCCTAACAGTTTAAGACCTTTCCCAGAGCCTCTCACTTTTCCAGCTCACCATGCAGATGGGTAAAATGCCACACAAGTCCCAGAACTGGCTGAAACCAATCCCAGTAACATGGGAGCACAAGCCTTACCACCCCACTACCAGGTCGCCACCAGACCAGGCCTGGACTTCACTCAAGAGGCAGAAGAGGCCTTGAGTTCAGGAAGGACTTTGGTAGTCAACTTTCATCCAGATGTGATTTAGGCCATGGACTGGGACCTCATTCTTTGGGATGAAGACCAAGGAGTTTTCCCATCTGCTTCCCGGAGATGTACCAACTATTGATGCCCTGAGACTGGTGAGGCCTGGACAAGGTGAAATGCTGAAGAACTGTATTCCAGAGGTCATGTCCACCCAGGCTGCCCTTTTCTAAGTCTACCTAAGGGCCCCAGAGGTAAAAGAGCTGACAATTCCCTACTAATTATGACATACAACACTGGGGTAAGTGATCAATTCAGACCATTTATCAAACATCTACTAAGAATACAGAAGACAGAACCCCAAGGACAATAAACTCACAGTATAAATGAAGAGAAGCATAAAAGCAGAAGATTTCATTCTCACATGCTAAGTGTTGGGCTTGAGAGACAATAGATACATGGAGAGTGATGCAGGAGTTAAAGAGAGCCAGGAGGAGGTGACCCACACTGAATCTGAAGTAAAAATGAGTCAGGTAAGGAAAGGTGGAAATGGTGTTTCAGGCAGACAGAGTAAGAGATTCAGGGACTAAGAAGCTAGAGAACTGGAGGTAATGAAGGAGGTACTGGAAGTACTGAAGCTTTGGCCATTTACCAGGTTATGGAGAGCAGCACAGGTTACAGGAGGGGGTCGGCACTCTCCTGGGAAGTGACAGGAAGCCATCAAAAGAAAGAGAGGTCATTAATCTGTTTTGAAAGAAGTATACCACCCTGAATGCGGCCGATCTCGTCTGAAAGAAGTGTGGGGCTGAACTGGAAGAGGCCCAAAGGGGGCTAAAAGGGCCACTCAGGAGGGTTGTGGCCCACACAGGAAAGTGGGATGGAAAGACATCAGCAGAAGGACAAAGATGGCAGGCTAGACACAAGAAGTGACAGGGAGGAGAGCGTGCGGCCCTTCAGACTCTGGTCTGGACTCCTGAGGTCCAGGGTCAGGAGCACAGCAAGAGGGTGAGTGTAGGAAGCAGTAGGAATAATTCAGTTTGGGATGGGTCGCAGTACATGCAGTGTCTCTCTGGATGTAGAATCTAATGTCTGAGAAAGGCCACTGCTGCCCCACAGGGGTACTTGGGGCTGAGGGGCACCATCTTTTTCTGAAGTCAGCACATGAGTCCATAATAAGCAGCAGAGGGAGACCCAAGGTAGCTTTGGGGGAGGAGGGCGTTGTACAGAGAACCCACACAGGTCATCAGATTCCAGTGAGTTGAGGGTCTGGGTATGAGCTGATGACACTGACCAAGGAGACCTTTTTTTTTTTTTTTTTTTAGAAAGAAGTTTATAAGCAAAACACACCTAAGACCTGACTGTCAATGCAGCAGATAAAAAGGAGGAATTTGGAGACCAGAGATTAAGGGATCAGGTATTAATCAGCTATCAATATGACTTTCAGGAGAATCAAGTTTCTCTTTCCTCATGAGAGGCAAAGATTCCTCTACCAACATAAGATCCTTCAGAATTTGCTGCATGTGCCTCAGAGCAGCTTAGGAAATAATGTTTAAACAAAGATATTCAGAAACAAGGTTCCTTTTCATAGAGGCCAAAGATGAGAGCTATGGACTTTGGTATTATACAGACTCATCTCTTCCCCCAGGTAAACAGAAGAAAGGGCTGCAGATCAGAAAAAGGATTCAAGCAGAATCCAGGCCCCTGACCCCCAAGGCCACATGGTAAGCCGCATCTGCCACCGCTACAAGAGAAGACCCTCATGGGTGACCCAGCAGCCACTCAGGTGTCACTTCTCCCTGGTGAGAAGGCAGCATGCTAGCGCCACAAAATCAGTGTCTCAAGGCAAATACACTGGCTCTCTCTATTTAAATGTGCAAACCTCGTCTGGTTCTGACGAGAAAAAACAAGATT
The DNA here is from genome assembly GCA_004024945.1 of Uropsilus gracilis. NCBI lineage: Eukaryota > Metazoa > Chordata > Mammalia > Eulipotyphla > Talpidae > Uropsilus > Uropsilus gracilis. The sequence goes on along the minus strand of PVHY01031331.1, from coordinate 1,113 downwards.
TATAAAAGAAAAAACCCTGACTTTTCACTATAAACAAACAAAGTCTGGACAGGGATCTCAAGTCAGCAGTCAGAGAGCCAAGAAACAGTCCTCTCTGACCTTCTCATTTCCTTCTTGGGACATAGTTTCTTGCACATTTGTTCCAATTAGAAACTCTTCAAAGACAGGCGATTGCTGGTCCCCCATCTTCCCAACCACAGATCAAGAGCAGAGGAGAAAGGGGCCAGTTGGGGCAGGGGGGAGCTGTGTATAGTTAACAGCTTCCAGGTGATAAGAGCTGCTCCACTGCAAGCACATCTGCTGGTTTCTCTTTCCACAATGGTCAGGTAAAAAGAGACCCAAGGACAGGGGAGAGGGAGCGAGCAAAACTCCCCTAGTTGTCATGTGACTCCACCATGGAGACTGGGTGGGGTACTGGTGAGTGAGACCACAGGAGGAAATCCTTACAAAGAGGGTCCAGGAGAACCATGTTATGGTCATGTGGTGATGTCACACATTACCATTCCCTTGCACAGCCTCCATCCCAACACACCTTGCAGAAAACACGAACTCTCTAAAGTTTGCCTCCATACCCTCAACTCCAGCACTCCTCAAGGCAGGCGAGTGTTAGTGACAGCAGATAAGAGCATTGGATATTACTGTCCTCACTAAATTTTTTTTTTTTTTTTTTTTTAGACTAGGTCTTGCTATTTTTGCCTGTGGAACCGCAGGCTCTCGTTGCCCGGGGTACCACAGACTCAAGCAATCCCCAGCCTCAGCTTCCCAGGTAGCTGGGATGACAGGTGCGCACCACCATGTTCAGCTACTGTTTTTGGAACTAGGTCTCGCTACGGGCCCCAGGTGGGACTCGAACCGCAATCCCTAAGCCCCGGCCTCTTCATAGGCTGAAGCTTACAAGCACGAGCCACCGTGCCCGGCCTGTCCTCACTAAATTTTAATTTAAAATACAGAAAGGACAGACCCAGGAGGGAAGAAAGTAGTGTGAATCACTTAGAGTGTGGTGGCCAGGTATGAACCCAAATCTCCTGGCTGTTTACACAGAACTCCCACCACCTGGGAAAGGCTCCAAGAGGGCCTAGAGCCCAACACTGCTCAGCCTCACCGAGTCAAGGT
>PVHY01031330.1:0-12735 GCA_004024945.1 Uropsilus gracilis | reverse complement strand
GGGTGGGGGCAGGGTGCTGCCGGGGTGGGTGCAGGTGCGGGGTGCAGGTGTGGGATGTGAGGTGCGGGGTGTGGGTGTAGGATGTGGGTGCGGGTGTGGGATGCGGGGTGCAGCCGGGGCGGGAGAGACAGACGCCAGCTGGAGACAGACACCGAGCCCGGGCGCCGCGCTGTCTCGCTGGCACCTCAGCTTGAAATTAAACCCGCTGCTCAGAAAGCAGAGCCGGGCAGGGGGGTGCCCCGTGGGGGATCCCAGCCCCCCAAAGGTGTCCGGCAGCTGGGGGGCCTCAGCCACGCGTCTGGAGTGGGGGCTTGAGCCGAACCCACCCCGCGAGTCCAGCCTTCTCTGCTCCACTGTCCGGGCAGCTGCCGGCCTGGCCTGGGCGCCGGGGAGTGGGCCCCCGTGACCCGCTGCGGTAAGAGGCTCTCTCCAGGGCGGGCCTGCAAGGCCCAAGGCCCCCGTGTGGCCGCCCCAGGGACCACAGGGGTCTCGGGGGGGGTGGGGAGAGTGGGGGGGGCACAGGCCCTGCCCCCGAACTGGGCGACCCTGGCCAGACCATCCAGGCCCAGCGTGGGTTGAGGTTGGGGTCTCTGAGGCAAGCGGGGGCAGAGGTTGGCAGCAGATAGGCCGGAAACCCTGGCACGGCAGGGTCCCATCACGGGTCAAAGGTCAGACCAAGGCCCCGGGAATGGCACGCAGCCCCGGCCCCTGGAGGGGTCGATGCCCCCAAGAGGCGGCCCTGGAGCGACCGACAGCCCAGCCTGGCCAGCACTGCCAGCTGCTCCAGGCGGCCTCCTGCCCCTCCTGCCCCGGAGGCCAAGCAGAGGCCGCCCAGCGGGGGCCTCCAGGCTACACTGGAGGGAAGGCCAGTGTGAGTGCGGGCCCCACACGCTGGCGGCCCCCTCGGCGGCCATGATGCCCACCCCGTGCCGCCTGTCAGGGCTGAGGGGGCCCGGGGCTCCCCGCTTCCTTAACCTTCTACCACAGGTGGGGCCGCTGAGCGGAGTCCTAAGCCTACCTGCGCCCACCTGAGCTCACCTGCACCCACCTGCACCCTTCTGCACCTGCTTGCCCACCTGCACCCACCTGAGCCTACCCACACCCACCTGCACCCACCCACACCCACCTGCACCCACCGGAGCCTACCCACACCCACCTGCACCCACCTGACTCACCTGCACCTACCTGTGCCCACTGTGAGCCAGAGTCACGCCCTGCACCACTCAGGGGCCAGCAAGTCTGGGGGGGCGGTTGCTGGAGGCCCAAATTCCCCTGCGAAGGCCCCTGCAGTCGCCTTGCTCTGCTGAGGCCGCGGCTGGGCTGGGTGCGGCTGTCACAGCCCCACCTGTTGCCTGTCTGTCCTGGGCCGAGGCGGGGGCTGGAGACGGGGCTGACCAGGACAGCCTGGCCCCCACCCTGCGTCTGCGCGAAGGTCAGCCCCGCTGGCCACGCCTCGAGTGGGTCCGGAGAGGGGCTAGGAGGCCCCAGGTTGCGGCGAGCTCGGGCGCAGCGCAGCCGCCAACCTGCCCGTCCCAGCGGCGGGCACCCCCCCACCCCCCAGCTCCGAGGAGCGTGGGCAAGGCCTGGCGTCACGACTGCCCCGCGGGCACAACTGTGTCCCATAGAGGCCACGGGTCGGGGCCCTTGGCAGGGGGCGGGTTCCCCGAGGAGGCCTTCACAAGGAAACACCACGGGAAAAAGGGGGTGCCGCCGCCCGAGTGCTGGGCACTGGGGGGTCCAGGGGGCAGCAGGAGGAGGGGCCGGGTCCTGAGCGGCTTCCGCCTCTCCCGACGCTCAGCAGTGCTTGTGCTTACTGCACCCCCCCGGAGCCGGCCCCCCTCCCCCCACCACCCTGCAGGCAGCCCCCCCATCCCGGCTGGGTGGGCGCGGCCTCCCTGGCCTCAGCCTCTGCTCCTGCCTGCTCTCCTTGTCCGGGAGGGGAGAGCTGCCCAGGACGCCCCGCACCCCCCAGCCACGCCCACCTGCCCAGCTGCGCAGTCAGCCCCTCCCCCCGTCCAGGCCCACCCCTTCCGGCGGGCCCCCCTCCCACACGGTCCACGCACGTCCCCCCAGAGCCAGTCTGACCCCCCACCCAGGGGCCCATCCTGCGGGGCTGCCCTGTCCGGCCTAGTCCTGGAAGGGCCTGGACCCTCGGGCTCCTAGAGGCCGAGGTGTACGGACCAGACGGGGTGACCAGGGCAGGCCCCGGAGGGCGCAAGCCCACCTGCCCGCGTGGCCCCCCTCCCAGCCCCGCCCCCGCGCAGCTCTGCACTCTGCTTGAGGCGGTGGCCTGGGGGTGCCCCTGCCCCACTGCGTCCTGGCACCGGGGAGCTGGCAGAGCCTCCTCTGTTGGCACAGGGTCCTGGAGCGTCGCGGGCCATCCTGGCCGGGGGCTGCTACAGCCGCCATGCCAGTCTCCGGGAGCCGAGCATCGCCTGGGACCGAGGCAGACCGTTTCCTCAAGGCGGAGCCAGGCAAACCCAGCCGCTTCCTGCGCTGACCGGCCGCCGGCACATCAGGATGACCACAGCTGCCCCTCCTGCCACAGGGCTCAGGCAGGTCCAGTCCCCCCTCCCCCCCTGGGCTCACAGGCGTCATCTGGGGTTCACAGACACCTCACCCGTGTGCCCCTCACACTGCGGCCAGACCCAGGGCCTGCATCCCAGGACACCCCGAGACCAAGGCCCCAGACCAGCGCTTCCAGTGGAGGAGGGGGCACCAGAGCTGGCCCACACCTGGGCTGCGCAGCCTCCCCCATCAGGCCTCCCTCAGCTGTCCACCGCCTGCCTCCAGCGCAGGACGCGGTGTCCAGGTGTCCACTGGCCAGGGCTCTGCACAGCGGGTGTGTGCGTGCTGGTAGTCAGAGCTGTGCATGTGAGCTGGTTCCCAGTTGTGGGACGTGGGGCCCCTCTCCTGCCCCTCGGAGCCCCACGGCCACCTGTGTAAAGGACGCTCGTGCCCGGTCAGGCTGCCGCCAGCCCCAGGGGAGCCCAGGGGAGCCGCAGGGCAACAGGGAGCCAGGCACACAGCTGCCTGGCCTGTAACACCTGGTGCTTTTGTTGCCCCCAGGGATGTGGGGGAGGGAGGGGGAGGGAGGAGCAGATGGGGGCAGGCCGTGTGTTCCATCAGCGGGCTTGGCCCTCTCCATGCATGCCCTGTGGCTACGCTCGAGCCATCGCAGCTCCCCACCACAGAGGCTGCGTCACCCTTGGGGTCCCCTCCTCCCACCTCTTTGCGTTGAGCTAGGTCACAGCATGCACCTTTTTGATGTACAGTTCAGTGGCCACGGTCGTCACAAGTTCACACGCCTGCCACCACCATCTTGCCAGCACCCTTTCATGACCTCCAAAGGAGATGCGCAGAGCGGTCACCCACGCCCCTCAGCCCTTGGATCCGCTCATCCATGGACATCCATGTAGTTGGAGTCACACAGGGTGTGTCCAGGGGTCCTGATGTCCTCATTACGGTGTGACAGGTCAAGGGTCAAGCTGCCTTCCTCTCGATGCTTGAACAGTGTCCCATCGTGTGCGTGGACCGCACTTGGTCCTCTACCAGCTGGCGGGCGCTTAGGTTTCCTTCTCTGGCTGTTACAAACAGTTCTGCCGAGAGCATAAGTGCAAGTGTTTGTGCAGAAGCCTCTTTCCCTTCCTCTTAAATCTAGACCTAGCAGTGAAATGGCTGAATCGTGTGGTGACTCCAGGTTTAGCTTTCTGAGGAAGTACCAGCCTGTTCCAAAGAGGGAGCACCATTTTGTATTCCCAGCAGCCGTGTGTAATAGTCTAACGTACTCACATCCTCACCACATGGTTATTGTATGTCTTTTTGGTTATTGTCACCAGAGTGGGTGTTAAGTGGCGTCTTGTTGTGATTTTTGTTGCATTTTCCTAATGACTAATGTGCTTGTGGGCCATTTGTATATCCTCTTTTTTTTTTTTTTTTTGAGAAATATCTATTTAATTAATTTGCACATGAAAAATCAGGTTCATTGGGGTTTGGTTATTATTCAGCTGCATGAATTCTTTATACGCTATTCTACACACTCAAAACATATTAGATATATAATTTGCAAGTATTTTCCCCAATAGTGGGATCTCTTTTTCACTTTCCTAATATTGTCCTTGGGAAAAAAATAGTTTTAACTTGGACAAAATCCAGTTAACCTAATATTTCTTTAATTACTGTGTTCTTAATGCCATAGCTTAAAGCTGTAATAAAACTCAATGTGAGGGAGATTGACACCTTCTAAGAAACTAGTTTTTCATCTCCTCCAATTTAGGTCACTGGTTGCCTTGAGTTAATTTTGTGTAGGATGTGAGGGTCACATCCCAACTCCATTTTTGTGGTGTATTTTTTAATGCATATCCAGTTCTACTTATTGAAAAGCTTATTCTCTGACTCATCACATTGGCACCCTTCTCAAAAACATGGATGTAAATGTAAGTGTTCATTTCTGAATGTTTAGACCTGTCTATTCAGGTCTGTGTCTGTTCAGATATGATACAATGCTCTTGATTATTTTAACTTTGTAGTAAGTTTTGAAGTCAGAAAGTGTGAGTTCTCCACTTTAATTTTCATTTCCTAGATTGCTTGATTTTATGGAGGCCAAAAAAAATGCCACTTAATGACTTAAAAAGAAAGATAATTTCAATAAATTAAAATCATAAGTCTATGAGGTTACCACAAATATCATAGAAAGATAGAGGAATCATAAAAAACTACTATGAACATCTTTATGCCAACAAATAGAAAAATCTAGAAGAAATGAACAAGTATTTAGAATCTTACAGCTTCCCAATTCTGAGTCAAGATGATACAGAATATTTGAATAAATCAATTAGAAGCAAGGAAGTTGGAACAGTAATAAAAATCTCTCAAAACATGAGATCACAGGAACAGATGGTTTCACTAGTGAGTTCTACCAAATCTTCAAAGACAAGTAAAATCATCCAAAAACTGAAGAGGGAATGCTTCCAATTACATTTTATGACCAATATTAACCTGATACTAGAAGCAAACAAGGACATCATAAAAAAGGAAAAATACAGACCAATATCCCAATCCTCATCAAAATCTAAGCAAATTGAACAATGCATTCAAAGGATCATACACCATGACCAAGTGGGAGTTATTCCAAGAATGCAAGGATGGTTCAACATACATGAATCAAACAATGTAATTCATCAAATGTAATTCATCACATCAACAAAAGGAAAGGTAAAGATCTTATGATCATTTAAATAGAGAGAGAGAGAGCATTTAACAAGATCCAGCAACTACTTATGATAAAGCTTAGCAATAAAAAGGGGGTGAGGGAACACCTAAACATAGTAAAGGCCATGTATGTATACCAAACACAGAGCTAACATTATATTTAACAGTGAAAAGCTGCGAGCTTTTTCTCTAAGACTAGGTACAAGATAAAAATGTTCACTCTCATTAATACTATTCAACATAGTGTTGGAAGCCCTACCAACAGCAGTTATGGCAAGAACGACACAAGGTATCTGAGTTGGAAAAGAAGTGAAATGGTCACATGTGCAGATAACATGATAATATAAAAAAATCCTGAAGATTATACTAAAAAAATAGAAATAATGAAGCAGTACAGCACAGTGGCAAGTTACAAAATCAATATGCAAAAATTCCCTTGTTCCTGTATGCAAGAAATAGATTGGAGGAGAAAGAAACCAAGAAAAACACTCCCATTTATAATATATCAAAAATAGTTAAATACCTAGGAACAACCTTTTCAATGTAGATAAAACCTAAACAATAAAAACTGTAAGACTTTGTGAAAAGAAGACTCAAGGAAATGGAAAGACACAAAAGAAGTGACAATTATATGCGCATGAATTAGAAGATTTAATGCCACTAAAATGGCCATCTTATCCAAGCTATATACAGATTTAATACAGTCCTTGTGAAAATTCTACTACCTATTTTGGAGGAAGCAGAATCTACATTCACAGAATTCACGTAGGAAACAGGATGTCACATTGCTCAATTTGTATGTTACCACCAAAAAAAAAAAAAAAAAAAACCCAAATAGCCAAAGCAATTCTGAGAAGAAAAGTTAAGGAGAATAAAGATACAATGCTTCCAGATTTCAAATTATATACAAAGTTAAAGTAATCAAAATGATATGGCATTGGAATAAAAATAAAGACACAGATGATTGGAATAGAACTGAGAGTCCACCAGCAAACCTACAATTATTTGGGCAGTTAATTTATGACAAAGAAGCCAAGAACATAGAAAGGAAAAATGAAAGTCTATCTAATAAAAGGTGCTGGGAAAATTGGACAGTCACACTCAAAAGAATGAAAGTATACCACTATTTGATGTCATACGTACATGTACATTCTTTTAAAATGTATCAAAGACTTGAATGTAAGACAAAAGAAAAGAAAAAACAACAACATAAGTAAAGCACTCTGAGACTCTCCGTTACCACAACCAGGGAAACAAAAGCAAGAATAGTTAGATGGATCTACGTCAACTGAAAAAGCTTCTGCACAGTGAAAGAAAATCTTTAAACACCCTACCCAATGAAAGGAAAATTTTGCACAACATACATCCTACAAAGGATTGATATCCAAAATCTATGAAGAATTCATATAAATCAAGAACAAAAATAAATATTCCATCAAAACAGAAAGATAATCAAAATGGAGACTTTTGCAAAGAAGACACAGATACCTAACAGATGATGAAAGTACGTTCATCATCACTCATTATGAGGGAAATGAAAATCAAGCCACCGTGAGATACCACTTCATGCCAGTGACAACGTCCCATATCAGAAAGAACAGAAACAACAAGTGCTGACAAGGATATTGAGAAAAAGGATTCTCAGTGCATTGTCAGTGGGAATGTAGGCTGTTTTAGCCCCTGTGGAAACAGTAAAAATTATTAAATTGGGTCTACAGACCATCAAATTAATAAAAATAGGTCTACAGATCATCCTTAAACATAAAAACACTAATTCAAAGAGATATGTTTCTTTCAGCACTATTTGTAATACTCAAGATATGGGAACTGCCTACATGTACAACAATGATGAGCAAAGAAGATGCAGCAGATAATCACAGTAGAAAACTTCTCAGTTATAAAAGATGAAATCTTGTCGTTTGTGCCAACATGGATGGAACTGGAGAGGATTTATGCTAAACAAAATAAAACAGAAAGAGAAACATAAATATCAGATAATTTCACCCGTGGGAAATTAATATGGGTAAGGAATATAATGAATATAAAACAACCCTTTAAGATATGATGGAATATTTTGTTTATTTTCCGGATTTTTAAAATTTTTTTGTTTCCAGTTCATTTATTTGTGCTTTGATTTTTATTATTTTTTGTCTTCTGCTGGACTTTGGAGTTTTTTGTTCTTCTTTTTCTAGTTCTTTGAACTGGGAGATTAGATTGCTTCTTTGGATTGTTTCTAGCTTTTTGAGATGAGCTTGTATTGCTATGAACGTTCCTCTTAATACTGTTTTTGCTGAGTCCCATACATTTTGGAATGTTGTGTCATCTTTGTCATTTGTTTCAACAAAAGTTTTAATTTCTTCTTTGATTTCCTCATTTATCCAGTGGCCTTCCACTGTATTATTTTGATCTTTGTGTATTTGTTGATGTTTGCCTTATGGCCTACTTAGACATTTTGAAATTGGGTCAAAAATGGGCAGAAACCTCTAATCAAGAAACCACAGGTCCACATCACCTGTGTGTAGCAGTTGCCAAACAAAAGCAGTTCAAACAAAAGGGTTTTATTACAAGGGAAATTAACCAGGAAAACAAAAAGTCCTCAAAGATACAAGTTGCCAGTTATCTTACCCCAGTCACCATTTTCGGTTCCTTTGCCCCTCCAAGCCTGAGGCTGGCACTTTGGCAAAATCCAGTCTTTCTCCAGTATCTTCTCTTTGCTTCTTTTCCAGTGTTCCGAGCTGCTCCACTTCTCCAAGCCTCTTCAAATTTCTTCCACAATTGCTGTTGCACAAATCAGCTTTCAAAGTCCCTGGCCATCTCCAGGTACCAGCTCACTATGCCACCTTGCTGTGGCACCACACTCTCCACACCAGCCACTCTTCTACTGGTCACCAAGGCTCCTTGCTACCTACAGCTCACCCTTCCAGGGGCTTTCCTCTGGCCAGGCCACATGGACCTGTTCCATCAGTCCACCATTCTCGTCTCTCTCTCCCTTTCTTTTTATTCTTCTCTCCTTGCTCTTCACTTTTATCCCCCCATTTCTGGCTTCCCATTCCAGGGAATTTTGGTGCCAATACAATTTTCAACTGCGTCACTACCTTACATCAATTTCTACAAAGAGGAAATACAAACGGTCAATAGGCATAGGAAAAAATGATCCACATCATTCAATCAGGGAAATGCAAATCAAAACCACACTGAGATACCATCTTACACCAGTAAGAACAGTTCATATTAAAAAAATTAAAAAACCCAACAATAAGTGTTCACATGGCTGTGGAACACTCTTACACTGCTGCTGGGCGTGCAAACTGATCCAGCCACTATGAAAGACTGTGTGGAGGATCCTCAAGCTACTGAAAATGGAATTACCATTCTACCCAGGAATCCCACTACTGAGAATCTACCCAAAGGAGACCAAAACACTAATTCAAAAAGACCAATGTTTATTGCAGTGCTATTTACAATTGTCAAGATATAGAAACAACCCAAATGCCCCAAAACTGATGAATGGCTGAAAAAGATGTGGTCTATGTACACAATGCAATATTATTCACCAATCAAAGAAGACAAACTTATGCCATTCATAGCAACATGGATGGAGCTGGAAGGAAACATATTAGTGGAAATAAGCCAGGAAGAAAAAGAGAAATACAGGATGGTCTCAATTATTTGAGGGATAGAGGGAAAACAAACAAATAAACGGACAAGAAAATTTTAAAACTGCCAACAAAACTGAAGCATAGAGCAAGAGAGAAGGGGAGAAGGGTGAAATCAGGGAAGAGGGAGGGTGCAAGAGATAAAGATAGTTCACGGGTGATAAGGTGATGAGAGAACCTCACGGTAGACAATGATGTAGTGTGTGTGTGTGTGTATGTGTGTGTGTGCAATCAAAAATTAAAAAAATATTATGATGGAAGAACTGAGGTTACCAGCTGGGGAGCCTGGGGGTGGGTAAAAAGGAGCCAGGGTTCACTGGACTTTGAGGGAGGAGCCTCAGTGCTTGGGAAGGTGTGGTGTGGTGACACTCATTTGTAGATGTGAACCATCCTCTAAGTCACGTGGAATGTTCTAAAACAGGTTACATCAATAAACATGTTTAAAAAGTATCATTTGGTTATCGTGGGCTCCTTCAGTCTCTATGAATTTTAGGACCAGCTTCTCGATATCCCCAAAAACTCAGCAAGGATTTTAATAGCAACAGCACTCTGTACCGACGGGAGAGTATTGCCATCTTAACAGTGTTGATTCTTCCAGGCAATAAAAACAGATGTCTTTCCATTTACTTAGGACTTTAACTTCTTTCAGTGGTATTTTGCACTTTCTAATGTACAAGTTTTATGCCCAATTCTGTTTGCTTTTGTTTTTGTTTTTTTGAGACCAGGTCTCGCTATTTTTGCCCGTGGAACCGCAGGCTCTTGTTGCCCGGGGTACCACAGACTCAGCAATCCCCAGCCTCAGCCTCCCAGGTAGCTGGGATGACAGGTGCGCACCACCACACCCAGCTATTTTTTGGAACTAGGTCTCGCTACGGGGCCCAGGCGGGACTCGAACCGCGATCCCTAGCCCCGGCCGCTTAATAGGCTGAAGCTTACAGACACAACCCACGGTGCCCGGCCTTTATGCCTAATTCTATGTATGAAATTATTCCTAACTACTTTATCCTTTTTGGTATTGTTGCAAATAGAATTGTTGCCTTAATTTCATTTTTAGTTTCTCGAACATACTATATAGACGCACAATTGACCATGGTATATTAATGTTGTGTCCTGCAACCTCCCTTAACTCATCTAGTAGATCTAATAGTGTCAGTGTTTGGTCCATAGCATTTTCTGTGTACGGACTGGTGTGGTTTGCCAATGAAGGTAGCTTTGTTACTTTACAGTTGGAATGTCTTCCTTTCTATTTCTTCTTTAATTCCCTGGATAACAGGCCAGCCCAGTGTTGAATAAAAGTGAAATGAATGGGCATCCTTGTTTTGTTCCTGACTTTTAAGGCAAAGTTTTCAGACTTTCACCATTAAGATGGTGTTAACTGGGAGGTTTGTTTTTTAATTTTTTTTAATTGCACATATATATACACAAACACACACATATATTATGTCATTGTTTATCCTGATATTCTCCCAATCACCTTATCACCCATGCACCTTTCTTATCTCTCGTGGCCTCTCCCTCCCCCAGTTTTATTCTCCTCCCCCTCCCTTGATCTATGCTACAATTCTGTTGGCAGTTTAAAATTTTTCTTGTCTGTTTGTTTGTTTTCCCTAAATCCTCATATAAGTGAGACCATCCCGTATTCCTCTTTTTCTTTCTGACTTATTTCCACTAAACATGAGTCCTTCTAGCTCCATCCATGTTGCTGTGAAAGACATGTCTATCTTCTTTGATTGATGCTTAATATTGCATTGTGTACATTGACCACAACTTTTTCAGCCATTCATCCATTTTGGGGCATTTGGGTTGTTTCCATATCTTGGTAATTGTAAATAGTGCTGTGGAAAACAAGTGAATGCGTGGTATCCTATGGTGCATGGGTGATTAGGATAACTGGGAGTTTTTGATAGATGCTCTTTATTAGCTTGATGAAATTTCCTTCTGTTTTATCGAATTAACAATATAAATGGGGTCATAAAAGGGTGCCACTTTTTTTCAAATTCTTTTATGTATGTAATGAGATGATCGTGAGATTTTTATCCTTTGTTCTAGAATGTGGTCTGTTACCTCGATTGACCTTGCCATGTCAAGTCAACCTTGCACTCAGAGGATAATTCCAACATGTCACGATTTCCCTTTTTGGATCTTTAGATTCAGTTTGCCAGTGTTTTATTGAGGACTTTTGTTTATATATTCAGATGTGACATCCATTTACAGTGTTGTTTTCTTTTGATGATGTCGGTACGTTCCTTAGCGTAAACTGGCCCATAAAACAAGTTGGGAGGCTTGCCATCTCCTACTTTTTGGGAGACTTTAGGGATAATTAGTGCTAACTCTTTAAACTCATGGCAGAGCTCGTCAATGAAGATGGTCCTGGGTATCATAGATGGTCCTAGGTTTTCATTTATGAGAAATATTTTATTATTGTTGCTATTACTTCAATCTCTTCATTTGTAACAGGTGTACTCAGATTTTTCTATTTCATCTTGAATTTCTTTCATCATTTTAAGTCATTCCAGAGTTTGCTCATTTCATCCAGATTATTTGATTTCTTGGTGTATAATTGTTTGTTGTGTTCCTTTGTGAGCTTTTATTTCTCTAAGAAGGGTGAACATGGACCTCAATCCTGATGTTAGTAATCTGAGTCTTCTTTTTTCCTACAGTCTATCTAATTAATGTTTTAAGAAACAACTCTTGGTTTTTCTGATTTTTTCCTATTTTTCTATCCTCTATTTCATTAATTTTAACCCTACATTTGCTATTTGCTTCCTTATACTTGCTTTTTAGGTTAGGTTACTCTTTTTTTTAGATTCTTCTAGTCTAATGGTAGAGTGTGAGGTTATCATTTTTAATTAGCATCAGCATTTATGGTAATAAATTTCCCTACTTTCACTCATCCCATTAGTTCTTGTATATTAAGTTTTCTAATTTCCTTTGTTATTTCATCTTTTATTCACTGGTTAGTTAGGAGTGGGTTGCTTAATTTTGACATCTTTGTGAGTTTCCCAAATGCTCTCTGTCATTAATTGCTAATTTTATTCCATTGTGGTCACAGAACATGTTTTGTACAATTCCAATTCCTTAAAATTTCTTGAGATTTGATTTATGATCTAACAGATAAGCAAGCCTGGAAAATATTTCATATACATCTGAGAAGAATGTATACTCTAGTTTTCTTGGGTGGAAGAGTCTACAGAAATTGGTTTGGCTTGGTTGGTTCAAACCAACCAAATTATTGTCCAAATTCAAATTATGGGTTCAAATTATTTTTCAAAAATAAGTGTCTTGTCCTTCTTCCTGATGTAAGTACAAGGCAATCTTCCTTCAGTATTCAGTCTGAGGCTCTGGTAGAACTCTAGGAGGTAAATCCCCCAAACCCGTGGATCCCCTGATGATCAGTTTTGTCTAAGACTAGTCCATAGTGAACCTCAGTTGGTTAGTTATGGTTCTGATAGCAGGTCAAAAGAGGCAAAAACCTCCAACCAGTAAGCCACAGTCCACATCACCCATGAGTAGCAGTTACCCACTCAAAATATAGTCTAGCAAGGGGTTTTATTTACAAGGGAATATTAACAGGGGAAACAAAAAGTCCTTAAAGTCACAAGCGGCCAGTCATCTTACCCCAGTCACCATTCTCAGTCCCAAAGGTCCCAAAGACACATGTCCATGATGGTGCCCCTTTGCCGCTACAAGCCTGAGGGAGGCATTCTGAAAATCCAATCTTTCTCCAGCATCTTCTCTTTGCTTCCTCTCTCGCCAGTGTTCCGAGCTGCTCCACTTCTCCAAGGCTCCTCAAACTTCGTCCACAATGGCTGATACACAAATCAGCTTTCTCTACCCCTGGCCATCTCCAGGTACCAGCTCACTAGGC